>JAUBOD010000166.1:180368-199529 GCA_032353885.1 Nothura maculosa
CTCCTCTCCTCTCCTCTCCTCTCTTCTCCTCTCCTCTCGCCTTTCTTGTCCCTTCCCTTGTTGTCCTTTCCATTATTGTCATTTTCCTTTTTTTCTAGAACTCCTGTTTAATAATTGATCAGCCAATTCCTATAACAATCATGTCAGTTAATGGTGGATTTTTTTTGCAAAGATCTTGCGCTGGTAAATAAAATCAACTAACTAAAGCCCAGTGGTTGTTGCCCCTCTGGATTATTTTAATGTCTCCTTTAACGATATATAGTGCAACAGTCTTGCTGGTTTGAATGTGCTGTAGCAACGTGAATTTTCTTCCTTATGCAGGGGCCAAGAGTAAGGAAGGGGCTGTTAGTGGTCCTTTCCTACTGCTGCTTAAAATTGCAGTTGTTTCTTCCCTCTCAAATCTTTCTTGTAGCTCTTGTATTCCTCAGTCTTTTGGAATTTCTCTTTTTTTTTTCTTTTATGCACAGTTTATTACTTTTCCTTTTTGTCTTTTCCCACATGCTTACTTTGTTTTTTATTTCTCAACATAGATTCCATCACCCCAACACTGTCCACGCCTTATCCTGGACCTCTCATCATTACCAGTTTTCTTTTTTTGTCCCCTGTCATCACTACAGCAACACTTCTCTTGTGATACCATATGGCTTTTCCTAGCTTTTGTACCTCTCATTCAGTCTTCTTATCACAGGGATGTCCAGCTGCAGTTGGCTTCTTATTACAAACCTAATTGCTAATAGTGAATTCTTGCTACTGTGTTTTCTCAGTGTGTTTTCTCTCTCTTTCTTTTTCTCTCCTAGCCTTTTACTTTTTTTTAACAAAGACTCACTGCTACAGTCTCTCTTTTTCAGTTGTCTTCCACTCTGTAGAATTGCAAAATGTGACATTAAGATTACTGTTTTGTTTAGATAAGAGCATTTCAAGCACTGGTTCACACTACTGATTAAATGTTTTCTGTGCTGAAATATCAAATATATTAGCTTAAAAATATATAAGCTAAAATATAATCTTAAAAGCATATTTTTTTAAATTGCAAAAAGGCATTTTTTTCCTCAAAACAATAACAAGAACCCAACAGCAGATATTATTGCTTATTATATGGAAATGTATTTTTAAAATATTTTCCAGCATAGGGTAGTAGTCAACTAGTGCTTTCTCCCACAGAGAGATTAGACTGAATTTTTTGGAGGTTGCTTTCTCCTGAATTTTACTACAGTAATACAGATAAGAGGAGAAAAGGAGTTTTCAACAGAAATGCTTTTTTGGCAGAAAGTGAAGAATCTGTAATATCACCATATTAAATGGAAAGCATCCCATTTTGTAACAAAAGAAAGAAGTATATTTTTGGTGGAAGTAAAGTAAAAGAAATATCCGTTTTCATTCACTTTGCAAAATCTAATTTTGAGGGACAAGTCTGTAATGTTTCATTTCAATCAATTCAATATTGAGTTGCACTTCCCTACTCCAGTATCTTGTTCCTGGTACCTGTAGTTTCTATTGACAGAATCTATGAAAATACAGTGTTCCTCTCTTCCAGCTGCAAAGCTCCAGTCATCTCCTGCCGAATAGTGTGTCCTGTTAGCACAATGACTTTAAGAAATTTTTTAAATATATAAATGGACATGATAAAGCTTTAAATAAGCTTTTCAGTGGCTCTGTAAAGCAATAAAAATCTCTTTATGAACGAAGCATTTCATTTTAAATCTTAGTAGCGAAGGTATTTTTTACCTTGGCTGGAAGGATGGAAGCAAACTCAAAGCTAAAAAGCCTAAAATTATTATACCTTACAAGAAGAGAATATTAAAAGATGTACTGACTAGAGAACTGTGCCAGTAGTTAGAGATCTTGGATCCTGGAAGCCTTCTAGAATGACTTCTCCTTGTGCCAGGAACATTGTTCTTAAAATAAATGATTACCTTTTTTTTTTTAATCTAGAATTTTGATTAGCACCTTAATTTTCTTTCAGGGAGATTATAGACAGGGAAAGTGTTAAAAGTTTCTTTTAGTTTTTAAATTGACTCCTCCTGCCAAGGTGTATATTTAATTCAAAGTAAATGCCTCTATTAAAGCAGATAAGAGAAGTCAAAATGAATTGTTTCATGTTTAGAGAGGAAGAACTAGATATGTTTCAGATATGGCATCTGTTCTCTGTGTAGTTAACAGTATATTCAATTTCTGAGCTCATCTAGTCTTTTGACATTCCCCTTCCACCTGCTCACTATATGTAGCACCATTTAATTGCTCTTCATGTGGTGCTTTCCAGCACTGAGAGTGCAGATCTGCAGTCAGTCAAGAGTCTTTTCCAGTTCCAGACTGAACTCTGATAATACAGCACATTTCCAACACATTTCAAAAGTATATACCTGAAGTACATACCTGAAAGACATATGCTCCACTTAGTGTACTTAAAATCTTCCCACAGGGTAATTGGCATTTATCCTCCTCTGTGTGGTGTGTCCTCTATGCTACTCTTCTATCTTGCTACACAGTATGACTTTTCAGCTAAGCTTAGTGGTGCCTCTCGACCTGGTTGTGAGTAACCTTTGTTTACTTCTAGTGCTGCAACACTGGGTTCTTCCATGCTGCCCATTCACAGGGCAACTGAAAGCACTGGTCTTAACAGACCAGTTTTAGTTTTTGTTTTTAGCAGTGAAAAACAAAACTGGAATATATGGGAGCTGGACATTTTGGGTTACTGCATGCAAAAAAAATGCAATAAGGATTTTGGTATAAAAGCAGAAAGGATCATTTTAGATGGTTTCAAAAAGTGACTGGACAAATTCAAGGGAATCAAAATCCTATCAAACTGATGATTGTTGAATGCTTCTGCCTCCAAGCAGACTCCAGGCCTGCTCAGGTGCTCAGAGATATTCAGAGGAAGCCTCAGTGTGTACTGCAGAAGCTATATCCCTTGTTACTGTTTGGACCCAGAGTCTGACTCACAGTTACTCTTTATGTTCCTTCTGTGTACAGGCTTCACATGCCTTTCACATGCCTGTGTACAGGCTTCACATGCCTTTCCTCAAGTAGTTGCATTTATTCCAAGAGGCTGGAATAAATAACATTTTAATTGGATCCAGCGGCTGATTTCTTGCCCCAGAATACATATCATCACTGTTTTTGCTTTTCTTTCACTTAGAAACAGTTGCAGTATTGGGATATAATGCAGGATGGGGTATTTTCTATCTTCTCCAACTTTTTTTCATTTTCCATGTAAAGAGTCAGGTGCAATAGCTACCTAAGATCTTACAAGGCATTTTGAAGACACATTTTTAAGTCTTCATCTTTAAGCAACACTGTAAATAAGTGCACCCAGTAAGCACCCAATTTTTAACTTGCTAGTAGAGAGAAGACTCATTCTTGGGGGCACTTCCTGATTAATTGATGATTTGCACTGGATCCTTAACATAAAGCCGATCTTCCTCTCACATCAGGTAGCATTGTATTTTTAAGGTGCTTTTTTCCTGGGCTTTCAGGTTATTCCACCTGCGGGAGATTGGATTGTTATTTTATTTTTTACAGCAGAATATTATAAAGTCTTTAAAAACTAAAAGCTGTAAAAAATATCAGAAAGCCTTAACTTTGCAAAAATTATTGGGATTAATCATCTTCTAGCCATTATTTTAAATTGGAATGGAATAACTAAATAAGTATGAAGAGGTTAAAAGAAGGTGGAGAATTTGGTTCTATCAGTTTTGACCCTGAGAATGATCTGACACTATAATGTAATCTCATACCTTTAATGGTCAATTATTTTGACCATTAAATTGCCTTTCATTTTTTCCATCTTGGGCAAACAAGAGACTTGAGCTTCACAAAATCATGCCTATTTATGTTATGATCCAAAACAAAATTAATCTGCTTGATTCTGATTACTTACAAAATACATTGTATGTTAGAAAGAGCAGCCAACTGCATGTTAAGTCTTTTTTTTTGGAAAAAAATGGCAAGGTTTTACCAAGAGATGTATTTGTTTAATCCCCCTTTCCATTAGGGCACCTGGATCTATAACTTCATGTGATAAAATAAGTGTTATTCATATATGAGTGAACATAGTGTACTGTTCCTTCTTGTGGGACTTACCACTGTTACTAGGGGACTCTTTTCTTTTACTGGAAGCAGTTAGGAAAATCTCAGCAGGCTTTGGTACAATTATCGTGGCCTCTGGTTTCCATCTAGTGCACTTCCAGCTTTGCTCTTCCTAGCCAGTGGGAATTTAGCAAACTACTTGGAAGGAGATCTGGTCACTGAGGCATCAAAATGTACCTTCTTCTCACACACAAGAAGGTCCGAATGCAGCCTGAGAGATGCACTGTGCCTTTTCACACAGTGATCTCATCAGGGAAAGAGTCCCAGGGATGGGACATGGCATCCAAAAATAAACACCTTTCTGTATTTTTATTGCAGGGGCTTGTTCTCTTTCCACCCTTTGTCTAAGCTCGCGAAATTGGGTAAGGTACCTTGCTTTTTTGGCCATGTTTAGGAGAAAGTGATAATTTTAATGGATGCTGCAAGTTCATTAACTTTTCCCTAGCTCCCTGCCATGAGCAAAGGCAGGGAGCAAGCTCTCTAAACATCTCTCTTCCTAATAGATCAGACCTATAGACTCCTGTGACAGAAATATTTGAAAGCATGATTAAATGAAGTCGTCTGAGCCAGGCCTATTTTGAAAAATAAGCCCTATATTACTTCAATTTGTTGTAAATAGTAATTTACTTTGGTTATTTCCTCTAATTACAGTGTTCCATCTTTACACAAGGCTGTATTTAGGAACAAAGGGACCAGTGTCAATGTAAGGTGTATGTTATAATAGACACATTTGTATTAGGCTTCAGTAGAAGTCTACAGTGTATCTAGCAATTCCACAGCTTTTGTGAGCTCATTTTTGTTAATGCATTGTTTTTTATACATGTTCACTTAGACTTAAAGATATCTTTCTAGTTCTGCTATGATGTTTCCTAGACACTTCCACTATTACCATATATTGTTCTTAATAGTCTCATAAAAATATTGTGATAAAACAGAATTAGAGAAGCTTCTCTTCTATTATGTAAGATTTTAATGAAATCAATGAAATCAGTGTTAACCTAATAGGCATTATAAATGAGCAATTTGTTCCTTTTTTTTTCCAGAAAAAAAAAACAAACAAAAACCTAGGAAATCAAGTTATCTAGCAAATCTATTTATACACAGTAGGTAATCCTGGGTTGCAGGCAGCACAAATAAACAAAGAGTGACAAGCTATTTCTTTTAATGACAAGCTGACATGTTTATTTTTATTATTTCATAAAAGTATTCACCAGACTCATCTGTCACAATAAAGCCTCTCTACAGATAGATCTTGTAGGCTTATTGAAAGCCAGGTCGAGAAAAAAAATTAAACTAATATTTTTGGAATCAAAAAAGTTATCTGATGGCCTCCAGTTTACTGAAACAGAACAAAAATGCAAGAGTCTTCTGTATCAATAAAGGCACATATTGCTCAGTTTTGCAAAGTTAAATTAAAGCTACATAAACTATTTTTATATTAAAAATCAGCTATATGATATACTGTATTTGCATTTTTATTTCTCCACGAATGGGAATGCCAGTTCCTTTGGAGTGTAACCAATCTCTTTGCCTGAAAAGGACCTTTCACAACTTTTAAATCTTTAAAAGTATTACAGCCTCTTATAGTCTTTGAAAACTGCAATACAGTATTTTAGCTGTAAGCTAGTTGCCATAAAATGGACTTTTTTTTTGTATTTAATGTAAAAAATTCCAGTAATAGCTTTTTTAAGAGGTGAAAATTCAGTTTTGCTAAAAGAAATAGTAATTAGTTCTTCCAAATGCATACATTTGATAATTCTCAATTGTGTAATACTGAAATAGCTGCATAAAGTAACTTTGGATGACATGAATTAGAATTTTGGGTAGTTACAGATCAAGATTTTTCTATTTAGACCATCCAACTGACTAAACATGTAAAAGTCTCTGCATTACATACAAGCCTGTCTGTGAGTTTATAACATTCTTGCTAATGCAAAAGCAAAGGTAACGAATCCATTGGAACAATTATGACACCAACATCCATTTTATTAAATGCTTGAAAAGATCTTATATCATGTCCATACTACTTACTTCAATGTGTGCTGGTTGTGAATGTGAGCTAATATAAAAATACTGCCAAGGTCTATTTTGTGAATTGAAACTTTGTGGAAAATTTGTCTTTTTTTTAATCATTGATTTTGTTAAAAAAAACACATACACACTTTTTAAAATGCCCTGAATTCTGCCAGTTCCATGTGAGGTGTTTTATGATACCTGCATTCTATGAGGAAAAGAAAAGCCTGAAAACATAGTTTTTGCATTAACATTGATATACAGAAAAGTGCCGTTACTGAGTTAGCTACGTATTCCAGTCGACTCATGAATGAATAATGTTAGAATTAACATGAGCTATAGTGCATTATTTATTATTTCTCTAGATTCAATTCTTAAGAAAGGTGTTAAAGGTCTAATGCCTTTTAAATGTAATTCATTTCCTTTCATTATGTATTTTGTTGACTGAAAGTAACTCTTAATTTTTATATTCTTTTAACTTTATTTTTCTGAGGAGTGAAATAGTATTATTAACTAGGAGCATTATTAACATTATTTTAAAATTATTAGTTAAGTAATTAGAACAATTAATTAAAAACAGGTTGTTGTTCTAGTAAAGATCTGAAATAAACTTGAAAAGCAAGTATTTGGCTAGTGTCTGCAACAGCCTAATTAAAATGAAAAACAAAATTATACTCTTTTACTATGAATTCTATTTCTGAAAGTTCAAGTCTAGCAATAAAGCATCTGGGCTGAAATCCTGTCACTATTCCAGTAATGGGAATTTCACTCACAGTAGCATAACCCCATTCAATGATTGTTGGTTCTTGTATAAGCAAGATCTTATTTGTGCTGTTAAATACTCAAGATTAATATTTTATGATTCATAACACACAACATTGAGGTTTGGTGAACCAGGAGTTAAATAAGTGTTTCCTAAGAGGCGTTTTAAGTATCAGGCTCACTGTCTATTAATTGCTCAAAAAGGGCTATTCAAATGCTTTTGCACTCCAGAAATTAAGACTACTATCTACATCCTGGGAAAACTGCTTTTTCAATGGTAAAAATCTAGGCATTGTTTACTAAGAAAAAATTGAACAATGAAAGCCTTCAGAATTTTTTTACCAGCTTTCTGACCTGTGAGTATATCTGATTATCACTCTTAGTGTTATGAGGCTTTTGGCAAGACTTGCAAATTCCTGCCATGACTTCTGTCTACTGAAAAACAGCTGCTGGCGAGTACTCTTGGCAAGCTTAGCATTCACAGTGAGTCTTCTGAAAAAAATAATTCTGGTCCTTAAATATTTTGGAGAGTAAAATGCTGACCCAAGGCTTTTGTCTCTGATTTGAGCAGATGCCTCTTTTCCATAGTGATGTCCTTTGACACATCCCACTTTAATTTGGAATGAGGTATCCACTAAATCTCTAAATTCCTCAAACTATTCTCAAGGGTTTTTCACAATTTCTCTGAAGTTCCTTACACATCTTTACAAATTACAACATTCTGCAATCCACAAACTGCCCTGGAATCAGAGTCATTATCCTGAAAGAGAATACCAAACCAACCAAAATTACAGATACTTAGCCCATAGGGGATAAAGAAAGTTGCACAGACTGAAAAGAAACTGTGAACTGTGAAGTTCTGTGAACATTTCTAAGATATCCTGTGATGGGACAGAATAAGACTAACTGCTAACGCGCCCTAGATTTATTTAATTCCTGGTTATTTTACTGGCAATTAAGAACATAAACAGGGGCTAGACAATTAAGTATAAGTCTTTAGGAAACTTGGTCTATGTGTTTTGAGTAGTATTGGGCTGCAACTTGTTTCGCTGAAGCTTCTGAATGCCATTCACCTGAAAGTGAAATATAGAATATGAAACTGTAAGAAATAAATGAAATTAATTAGGTATTAATAAACTCCTTAATTAAAATTTGGAAAAAATGCATACTAAAATTTAATTCTTTGCAATAGTAAGATTATTTACAACTACCTTCTATTGTATATGAAAACCATAAAGTGCTTTAATAGTCAAAGAGATTATGGAAAATCCAATTCTCTTAAAACACTTTAGTAGTGGTATTGAATTTTAGTTATTTTGCACAGAACTGGAACTTCACTTTATTTTTTTTTAAAAAACCTGTGTGATATTTTTGTGTTTGTGTTTATGATTTTCTTATTTTTCTTTTTCTGAAATATCAAGGTGCAAAATGTGTTTTTGGAGTTTGCTACTTCTTTTACACAAGTGAAAAAAAAAAACAACCCCTAAAATGCTCCAATTTGAAAAGCAAATGACCTTGTAGCTAACATTCATTAACAAAACAAACAAACAAACCAGGGATTAAGCAGCAGAGGGCTGGAGTCACTATCTGAAAGCATATTTCCATGCTCTGGATCTTGTCATGATTGATGCACTGCACTCATCTGGCATTTGACAAACACTCTGTTGCAGGTACTTAACGTGATGACAAATTAACAAATGAAATAAATGGATTACAAAACATTTACACAGTCATTTATGCCTTTTCCACATGCAACCTGGAATATTACAAAGTGTTCTGAAGCTAGCTACTAAGAGATATAAAAGCCGTACAAGGTGCAGCATAGAGCAGGGTGATTAATACAGGAAGATTAATGAACTGAATTTTGAATCACTAGCTTTTGTCTTATGTTATTTTCTCATTTTATTATGAATAGGCACTGAGATCATGACCTTTACTTCATAAATCCTCAAAGGGCTAGCACTAGGCTGCCATAGATAGCATTCTCTAAGCATCTTTGAAACAACCTCTGATAAGCAGGAACAAAAGAGATGGTTGTCCCAGAACAAACATCTAAGCTGCAGGGTAAATTAACTGAGAGATGGTCTCTTCTATCATGCAGCAGTGCTTGTGACTTCACCATATCTTACTGCTTTGGCCCTTAATAAATTCCAATGAAATACTGCTGATCGATCTTAGGTTTGGAATGCCTAAATGGACTGTCTCCAAAAATATTTGTGGTGGAGAAACGACTAACATTATTTTCCACACAGGCTGTCCCTTGAGAAAGCTGGCTAGTAAGTAGTAAAGCTGTGTTGGCAGACAGTGACCAAAAGTGCTCCTTCCAGGGACAGCCTGCCTGGTATTCTAGTGTTTCTGTTGGGCTGCAGTGGCTTCCGATTGGATTTTATGCTGTTATCTGGGAGCCACTGCACCCAGATATTCCTCCACGGAGACATTTGTCACTTCACAAAGATGCCATGACCATGCTGTGCTGTGCTGCTGCAGCTGCTGCTGTGCTGCACTCTTGCGGTCTCTTTCTCATTCTGTGATATACTTGTTAGAATTTGATTTGACGTCTCCACTTAACACTACAAAAGACAGAGATCACAATCTGAAAAATGTTGAATAGCTGCTTCTTTTTGTCCTGTTTTGGGAAAGTAAACAGAAAGGCAATTTGTAACAAAAAAAGCACTGGGTTTATTCTTTTTATATATTTCAGTCTGATTATTTAAACGATGCACGCTAATTTGTGAAGCGTAGTACTGTAAGGTAAAGGAAACTTTTGATCTTGCACATTCAGCTTCACAAGTTACCGCATGTCAGCTGAGCTGTGGTAACTACCCTGTTTTGTGTTCTTTGCCTGTGGCAGCTAAATAATGGTTCAGTTTAGTTGGCCCTTAGAGAAAGCACCTGCGGAGCTTCAGTGTACCGCAGCATGACTCACCCCTTACGGGCATGCAAAGCAGTGAGGTTGTGAGTTTGGCCATAACTGACTGTATACTTGTGCTATTATAATGTATGTATTTCTGTGAGATATACTGAAAGCCATCTGAAAGGCTGTACTCAAATATGAAAGACTGAACACTGGCAGGATGAGCATGTCCTGGTACTGCGCATCTACTAGGTAGTCACCTCCTCTGCAGGATGAAACCTTTTCTCATGGGGGCCAGTTTGCACACTTGTGATCCCTGAGGCAACACGATTGAAAGCCCAAAACTGGAGTTCTGTGGAGGCAATTGTATGAGCATGAAGTCTGGCACTGAAGACTTGCAATCTGTTTTAAGAATGAGAAGATACATGTTTTTTGACGACATTTACTGTGGAAATGCACCACACCCTGTCTGTGGTGCAGAGAGGGAAAAAAGCATGAAATATTAGATGAGGGAGTGACAGCAATTAAAGAAGTGCAACAGAACCCTTGTGTCTTGGAGGGGTATGGGGTTATGAATAGCGCCAAGGAAGGAGAGAAAAAAGGATTTAAAAGAGATGTGTTAAGCTGTATGTAAGAGGTATGATTTTTAGCTTAAACCAGCAGATAAAAAAATAATTTGTTAGATGAAATTCAACTACCAAGTCACTTACATGCACTAAAATTCAGCAAAGATTCAGTAAAAACAATGATAAAATAATACTATTATTAACAATGTGGTGCTTTTCAGTGAACACTACACATGATGTATGTATTAGAAAGCCAGCTCTGCTGGTCACAAAGCAGAAAATGGGAAAGTACATCTATGCTATTTCCTTTTCCAATTTTAAGAGGATGTTGGTTAGAAAACACTGATTGACTATCGATGACAGTAGAAAAAAAGATTGTCAAATATAAATGGTCACAAAAAGAACTAAAGAAAATCTATATCGTACAAGAACAGACTCATAGAATAAGTATTTAAAGTATGTTGAGATCTCGTGATAGGATCAGCATACATTGGAATAGTTGCATACATTGGAATTTTATTTTATTTTGAGAACAAGCTTCTTCAGTAAGCAGAACCAATTAGTCCTTTACAATAATGAAAGATGAAAGTATTTTAAACTCACTCATGTACCTTATGTTAAACTTACTGATGTACTACCAGGTTAGACTTGTGTTAATATTTGTGTCTTTCCCAAGATTCTGTTTTGTGATGAACCAAGTAGGAATTGGATTTGAAAATAGAACAATTTGTGGAACTGGAAGTTGCAAAATAGTTTACAAAGTGAATTTCACTTTTGGAATATGAAACTTAATATAACATGATTTGCAGAATTAAGTAGCATTCAAAAGAATGTCATTTCTCTTTACCAGCATAACTTTTAGGACAATGTTTCTTGCCAAGCTGCTTTCTACATGCCAAATTTAATCTGAGAAGCTATATATTCTGCAGGATTTAAAGCTGAATTGTGAGGAAAAGGAAATCTTTGCTAAAGGCACAGATCTAGCTGACAGACATTGAAATGAAGATGTGTAACTATTCCTATTCCACTCTTTTGGTGAGAAAATATATTAGACCTAGCCTCAGCCTTGTTTCTGCCCTTTCTTGGAGCACAAGTGGAGTTTTGGGACTCTGCATGTAACATATTTTGAAAGAGCTAGTTCTAGAGAGGGCACCTCTTTTGGCATGCTGGTTGTTTTGACTCAGATGCTGACATACCTTAGACTCCCTGTTCTTCGTATAGTTCTGGGTGTCGTTCGACATGATGCAGCTAACCGATGTTGCAATGATGATGACCTTTTATGTTTACACCGCTAAGGGGTTGACCAAAACAGTCCCAGTTTAGGAAGCAGTATATCCCTGCTAATTGAGAGGAAAAGGCATGTAACCAGGGTGTAGAACTATACTAATGATCTGTTCCTTTAATGCCCAAGCCAGATCATCTCATGAATGGTGCCTATGTTGCTTGGTACAGCTACATTCCTGTTCACCCTATACACCAAAAATGAGCACCTCAGCTAATTAGCTCAATTAATTATACATGGAAAAATCAAAAAACATATTGCATTCACTCAGAAGAAAAAGAGAAGGAAAAGAAAGGAAGGCCTTCAAGAGCTTAGACAGGTGGCCCACATGGTTGCATGGATTTTCAGATGGTGTAACATCTGGGAGAGGAAAGGGCCTTGGATAGTTTTAGAGTTTCTTGAGCATTTGAAAATTTACCTTGACCATACTGGAGTAATTAATGTGGCTTGGCATTTCTGTCTATACTTGGCTACAGGTTTATGCATGGTAAGCTCACGACTGTCAAAATGTAGCTGTAGGGCCTCAGTTTAAACCTTTAAAGTCAATATCATTCTTTTTATTGAAGTGAATGAGAGACGTATGTCTCTTATAGAAATACTTCTGGAAAGCCTACCATGCATATGGAGAAATATTTTCTTGCTAAACTGACATTTTAAAATTAAGTAAGCTGTAGCTTAAAGGAAACAGGATAACTATTTGGTTATAGAATATTTTAAAAAAGCTTTTTATTTTAAAGTGAATAAGTGTTTTTTTTTTAAATGGACATTTCTAAACAAACAATCTCATGATCAAGAATAGACCCATAGATGGAGGAGAAAGCATCAGAAATTATTGCTCTAAAATGTTTTTGAAAGCTATACTCTCAGAAAGTGAGGAATAAGTGGAAAGTCTTTTGCAATCACAAGAGCAAGAACACTCTGTGGGTGTTTGTTTGCATGCGTCAGAGCTCATTAGACAGTTATTTGGATTATGTTTTCCATCTAAGTTTATTAATCACTCAGAAAGGGATCCAGATTTCTCCTATTGCTTTGTTACTTGTTTTCAGACTGTAAGATGTCCAAAAACCAATTAGTATGCTGTGTCACCATTGCCTGTTCACATAAAGTGATTGATTAGCTGTATTAAAGTGTAAACTTTCAGCTTCCTCTCTGGAGAATGGAAACTTTCAAAAAGTTTGAATAATAAGTATAAAATTAAACCATTTCACAATTTAACAATACTTAAAGAATCTGACTTTCAATTCCTCTTGTTAGTCTACATCTTGATGTATGTAAGTTAGTGCTACAAACCTTTTGAAATGTGAATAGACTTCTGTTCATGTCAATTATTCTTCTAAATCAAAAGAATCACTTCTGAAGAACTATTCAGTATAATTTTAGTAGAACTCCTGTGAATTTAGCACTTAATGGTCAGAAAGTCAGTTTTTATTTTGGTACAATCTACTTAATAAACTATCTTGGATGTAGAATGAGACTCTCTGGAAGAAAAAGACTGTCTGTTGGTGTTTGTCCTGCCAGGATTTTGTTATAACCAATTGTTACTTGCCTGACAATACTATAAAACAAATGGCACTATTAAAATATTTGGGGGATAGATACCAAAGGACCTTTGGAGAGAGGTTCGTCTTTGCATGCCCAGCCTTTATGTATTGTTAACACCTGGGTGATGCCTGAGGCATGCCAACCAATAATTATATACCTTCATATTTCTTTCCTGACAATCTGTCAGCATTAGTTTTAACTATGAGTTAAAAGAATATTCTGTATGTCAATTCATTCTCCTATTCTAGGTTCTCAGTATGTTTTGAAAAATCACATTGATTTCACCGGTAGGTTGCATAATGGAGTTTGTTGCAACTATAATAGAAAAATAACACAAGAGTTTATCTGTGACAGCTGCAGAAGAGATCTGAGCATATGCATTGCAGAATGTCATTTGCTCTTCTAATTTTTTAATCTTTTAAATTCCTAATGATTAAGACAGTTATTTTGATCTTATTTCAGAACTTTACCATCATGGTTTGCACCTCAACTAAAAGCATGGCCTATCTTGAAACAGAGACATGCAATTCATTTATTGTCACATCATCAGTGGGACTTCTTCGAGAAGCAAGGATGTAATGCCCATACATCAGTAATGCATGAAATGTGGGTCACATAAGGGATTTTCAACCATTATATGAAACTGTAGAGTTGAAGGTCAGAAAGAATCATTAGGTTACCTAGTCTGACCTCTTGTTAATGTTAATGTTAACCGTTCATCTCTATAATGAGCTTAATCATTTGCTATTAATTGGTGCATATGTTACACTTGACTTATGCGTATCTTGTAGAAAAAAATCCAGTCTTTATCTGAAAGGCATCAAGATGTGAGGAAGCTACACACCCATTGGCCAAGTGCTTCAAGTATTAATAATACTTTTTCATATGTTTTTCCTATTTTAATTTCTATTTGCTTAGCTTTCATTCACTCTTTTTTATTATTCCTTTCTTGATTTCTTAAAACTAAAATATGATCATCTTTTTCCTACCATATAGATAATTTATATGCTGTAAGCAAACTAACTCTATTATTTTTGAAAAGTTGAATAGATTCCATTAATCTATCCCTGCAAGATATTTTTTTCTAGCTCTAAGATAATTATTTCTTGTAAGACATCTTGTGGACCTTTCTATCCATATCTTGCTAAAAGCAGGAACGTTGTAGCTGCAGGAAGTATTCCAGCACTAGACTCACTAGTGCTACAGAAGGTAACTAACATTGCCTTGGTTCTTCTATATTTCTTCTATATATTCTTTGTTCATATATCTGAGAAGCATCAAAGCCTCTTTTGCTAAATCATTTGTGAGAACTTATCATGATTTTTAGAGCTTAATAGAGAGCTTAGCTAAAGTATACAATGTAGTATAGCATACGGCATAGAGCATAGGGAATGGCACTTGGAAGATCTTGCGATGTCACGGGAAGTTAGGGGCATAATTAATTAGCTTACTGATAACCCCATGCCGACTAATTGGGCAGTAGGTGAGTCTTCCCACCGTACTGGAGTGTATATACAAATTGAAAGACGCAATAAATGCCATTTGCTGCATTCTCATATTGGTGTCTGCGCTCTATGGCCCCGGGGCTGGTAGAACTCCAGGTCAGCCCAGCTAGCGAACGAGGCTTGCCGACCCCTGCTCAGCATTATATGGAAACTTATCTGCATACATTCATGTACTTAAATGCCTTTATATTTTTTTCCTCTGGATAAAATTTTTTGTTTTGTGCCTATGGACAATGCTCCTTTTCCCTAAATATATGACTTTGTAGATGTGTGCATTACTGATTATATCTAGAATTTAGTAGTGGATCTGGACTGCCTCTTCTCAACACCATTTACCATTCTGCTAGTATTGGTGTCAGGCAGCGATTTGATTAAAATGTTTAGCACCAATGTTCAGCACTACTGTCCAGTAGGAATAGCCTCATTTGTTTTTGAATCTCATATTTTTTCATATCTGTCTGTGAGCTATTATTCTCAAGGTATGAAATTGGATTTTTGGCAAGACATACTTTCTAATATACTGTGGTGACTGGTGAAAGTGTTAATATTCTTTGTTTATTCTTTAATTCTTTGTGACTTGAATTGTATATGACTTTTTCATTAACCTACCCTGAATTAAGACCAGGATCCCTCATCTCCAGTCACATGGAGACGTCTACTTGCCCTCCTACTGAGAGCTGTCACAAAATTAACGCTCTCTAGCCACTGGTAATCTTTCTGCTATTGTAAGATGCAATGGAAATGAGTATCAGCAAATAAGGAATTTCAGCTAACTCTCAAAATTTTTGGCTAAAATTTTCCTGAATTATCTGTTTCTTATTGATGTTGTTTAACATCTTTCTTAATTACTAACAGACTGCAAATCACTGCATTGCCCTGTGGTATAGGACATCATCTTTTTTATTTCCTCAGTGGCTGCTTTTCTCAGTGACAGTCTTAGCTCTGGTCTAGGTACAATGACTGAAGTGAATACTGTGCGTTTATTTCCATTGTGACTCGCAAATACCCTGGGAATAGCCTGTTTCCTGACCTGCAGGTGTAACTGCCATTGACTTCAGCATAACTTGCAGTAAAAGTAGTAAATGAAAAAAGTTTTGGAGATAGATACTATCCTTTATTTTATAAGTTGCTTAAATAAGAGAGATCTCTACAAACCTTATTTCATTCTGATGGCAGTTGAATGTATAGTCTGAACACAGCAGTAGTTTCATAAACATGATTTCTGAATAATTATATGTTGAGATGTCACTGATGTATATTATACTATAGCCACTATAATTCCTGTCTTTCAGAAAGCTAGTTATGCTTGGTCTTAATATTAATGTAATTAAATAAAATTAAATTCCTAAAATCAGAGCTGTACACAAATTAAATGGGAAAAGAACAGATAGATTTTGTAATTAATACTGAAATGATTCTGTAGCACATTCAGGAATGAATAGAGATCTAGAAGCATGCACATTTTTCAAATGTAGGTTATTTAGAAAAAAATTATGTTTGACTAATTCAAACATCTTTTCTTGGAGTATATAGAAAGGGGTTAAATAAGGGTTTGTTGAAAAAATGATTCAGTCAATGAATCAATTCTCATGAATCTAGTTTCCACTTTGGATGCACAAACAGTCAAAGTGCTAAAAAATAGATCAGAATATTCTGTAGAAGAGAGACACTTTATAATAAAATAGAAAAAGATATGAGGAAACTCATACAATTAAATGCCATATGAAGAAATAATCTAGGTAAAGGAATCTTTTGAAGAAAGAATATGCTTTCTGGATCTGAGTAAAACAGTGCTGATTTTTCTAAGTAAGTTACAAAAAATATCATACCAAAGCACCTTGTTATTATAGGGGCATAGGGCAACAGTGGCAACCATAAAAGTGCACAAATATAAACAAACTTCTGTATATCCACATGTACAGAATGACAAAAAATAAAAATGCTAAACATTAGTTAATTTCAATGCACTCCTTAAAAAATATCAGTCCAAGACATAGTGAAGTTGTCTGGGCAACTTCATACTGATTATCTCTTGTACTGACATGTTCCATGGAAAAAAACACCGGAAATTGTATATATCTTCTTCATACCAACAGTCAGCAAGGACAAAAGACTCAACTTGCAGCTTGAAAAACCACAGAAATGCAGAATCAAATGACATTCCATCATCCATTATATACACTTCTATCCTGAAGAGCCTACAATAGAAACAGCATGTACTAGCAAATATTGGCATGTTGTTTCTTTCTTGAAAGAAAGTTTTTATGTAATTATTTTACATAGAAGGGCAATGAATAAGACTAAAATAGACATTAATATGGCAAGTTTCAAATTAAAAGTAATTTAGATATGGTTGGATTAATTTTATCCTAAAATAACATCATCTATTGTCACTACATAATATCTCGACATGTAAACAAAAGATGTAGTTAAAACATTTGAATAGAAAATGAAATTTAAGAACACTATATTTAATATTCATAAGAGAAATATATGTTATAAAGCAGAATAAAAATATATTAGTAAAGAGAAAAGTATAAGTAAATATGAATACAAATGACAATATAAATGAGAAAATTAATTATTAGAAACTCATTATGTCATTTAAATATCATTTGCCAGTTCTTGATTCTTTTAAGGAAAATACACAGGGTATGCTATGAGTTATACTAGAGTTTGAAAAAAGAGTAACAGTGGCAAAAAAGGAAAAAAAGGAAACAGCTTAGCTCAGCCAATCAGTTGGATGTTAAAGGCAGAGAAAATACAACATGGCTACAATAGCACTCAAGAAATGGGAATATGGAACAGTGATGCTTCATTAATATCTGAAGAGATCAAGGAATATGGCAATATTTTAATATTATAGAGAGATATATAGATATATAGATAATATATATAACAGATTTGTTATAGTTTTCTTCTGCACAGCAGCTTTAAAGGAAGAGGGCACTATAACTTCCCTGCCTTGTCCTTCTCTCAAATTGAAAGGAAGATAAACAGTTTTTAGATTTTATCATTTTTCTTCCTATGCATCCTACCTTGCATACACAAGAATTGCATTAGATTTCCATATTGCACTTCTGTGATTCATATTCAGTGAAAAATGAAATCTCCTACATGTTTCTGCTGATATGATAAATAGTTGCTTTTGCTTTTTTTGGGTGAGGGAAGGTGAAATTTGATCTTTCAACTATCTATTAAAATTTCTCTGATATTCATAACATTGGCAATTCTTTCACTTGCCTTCACAGCTGATTTCTACATTCTGAATAGTCAGATAAGGCATGCATTTTTTTATGTAGTAAGCAGATATTAATAAAACCTTTATCTGTAATTTGCCTAAACACTATTTGAGTTATAAGAATAACAGATTTAATATATGGAGCAATTTATTCATCCCTTTCTATTTGTGCTCTCTTCTGAGTTGTGAAGGAAAAGAAAGCAGTTGAAAAGATCATCTCTGATTTGCACTTGTAGCCATCCTACTTGGACCACGACTCATGGGCATTTGTAGTGGTCTCTTAACTGTGGCAAGAACTTCCCTTTCCATCAGTGTCACTAATCATCCCCTCAGATAAGAGGGAGGGCATTGTTCCATTTAGGTTGTGTTGTATTTCTGCCTAGCAGATCACCATATTGAACACATACAGAGATAATATCTGAGCTAAGTGCAATGGATGTTGATGATGGTCATGTGCCCTGGAGGTCAAGAAGGCCAAAGGGAGGTGATCGTCCCCCTACACACAGCCCCTACACACAGCCCCTACACACAGTGCTAGGCCACATCTGGAGTATTGTGTCCAGTTTTGGGCTCTCCGGTACAAGAGGGATATGAAGCTGATGGAGAGAGTCCAGCGCAGGACTACGAGGATGATCAGGGGCCTGGAACATCTGCCCTATGAGGAAAGGCTGAGAGAGCTGGGCATGTTCAGCCTGGAGAAGAAAAGGCTGAGAGGAGGTCTGATCAGTGTCTATAAATACCTTAAGGGAGGGAGGGAGGAGGAAGAGGCTGGCCTCTTTTCAGTGGTGGACAACGATAGGACTAGAGGAAATGGCTACAAACTGAAGCATCAGAAGTTACCCAGCTAAAGGAGAACCCCAATGGCACAAACATCACTTCCTGCCAGGAGGTAGGTTTGTGGCAGGCTGGTCTTTGTCTTTTACTGAAGCTGGAATGACAGGCACCATGGGCAGCTGCATGTTCACCTTCAAGCTGGTACCAGAAGTTGCCCCCATACTGTCCCTCTCTTCTTCTAAGGAAACCAAGGTCCTGGAGTGGCTTTTGAGATTACAGACTTCAGGAGCTCTTCAGGAAGAAGAGCTTACAGAATGGTTGGCAAATTTAAATGGAAATAGTAAAATATATATTTTCGTCTTAATAAGATCACAGAATCACAGAATCTACAAGGTTGGAAGGGACATCTAGAGATCATCTAGTCCAACCTTCCCGCTCCGGCGGGCACACCTAGAGCAGGTGGCAAAGGGCGGCATCCAGGCGGGTTTTGAAGACCTCCAGAGAAGGAGACTCCACAACCTCCCTGGGCAGCCTGT
>JAUBOD010000166.1:199629-225254 GCA_032353885.1 Nothura maculosa
GCTCTCTTGAAGTCCAGGGTAGCTATCCTACTCCTCGCCTTGCTTCCTCCACGCAGGATCGTGAATTCCAACATCGCATGGTCACTGCAGCCCAGACTGCCTCCAACCCTCACATTATCCACTAGATATTAAAGGTAATGTTAGTGAGCAAACTGCATTTAGTAGTAGAAATAGATATAACAAAAGGGTGCATAAACTGAAAGTAGGAAAATTGGCAGTAAGAATATTAATCAGTTTTACCATATTGTTCCAATGAAGGCAATTTAAATGTTCCATTTTAAATTAAATGCAAAAGGGATTCCCAAAAATTGTTAGTTGTTTTTGTGAGATTGGTGTGGTTCACAACATGTACCTTGAAAATGATTAAAATCTAAATAATGCCTGTGTCTTGGCCTCTACGGTGCTTTTAGTGAGAGTTGAAAATGTTACAAGCCATCAGCCATGGTAGATACTTAACAAATTCATTACAAGTTTAGAGTTTTAAACTACAAGAAGAAAGAATTATCCCCTAGAACACCTCTGTCATTTTTCAAGACAGTTCTAAATTGTTTAAATAATGATGGGAAATCATTTTATTTTTAGAGACACAATGTGAGCCTGAGGCACTATCACTCTGTTTTAATTGTCCATTTCTAATACCAGCGTTGCTCTGCAACAGCAAAGGGACTCTATTATTTAACTTAAAGAAATAGAAAATATTCTAAAATAATACTTGTAGAAATATCCTCAAATAATTCTTAACCCATGAAAACTTATTTACCATTCTGAAAGCTATTCATTCTTAATTTTTTTAACCAGTATCTTTCTATGACATCTTGTTAACTGTTTTGCTGCTCGCCAGTATAAAACATCAGCATCTGTAAATGATCATGAAAACCAAGTAGGCAGAAAAAATTATCACTGCAATATTTCATATTTCAGTAATTTCTCTGTGATTGACAGTCAGAGAAAAATGAGTTAAAGGACTGTCTGACTGTTGTGGCTCCATCCAGTGTAATAATAATAAACTATGGGATTTGCATCTAGAGATCTAGAGAAAGACTTCAGCTACTGTCTTGTATAAAATGAATTCTTGTGGGAAAAACAACTAAGGATTGGATCAATGAGGCAAATTTAGGATTAGGCTAATAATATTGTGCCTGATGGAGCATGAAGATGTCTTTAGATTAATTGTGGATTAACACTGTAAAAACTGAATACCCGTTGTTGCTAATCTCTTTAAACTAGGCTGAACATTCATGCTAATGCAGAACAAAGTATTCATGTGTGGACTAGGGCAGGAGTTTACAATTTTTCTTTTACTAAAATGAAGATTAAAAATAATGCGGCCAGTGTAGTTCCAGGAAAGTTTTCCAGCAGAGCTTGGGTAGAATCCATGTCAAGGACAGGAAAAAAAAAAAAAAAGAAGAGTCCAAATCTGAATGCATTTGGAAAGTGAGAAGGAAGAATAGTATCTCGTGCTTTTTGTTGGGATAAAATATAGGAGATGGCGTAACATCATCAGCTTAAACTGAAGTTAGTCTGCCTATGAATACACTAGATAAACAAGCTTTCAAATTAATGGGTAAATTGAACTGCATGCAAAACTACATATATATTTTTTTCTGAAAGAGGGAGTGAGAACTGTATTCTCTGACTCTTGAGAACTCTCAAGAGAGTTGTCTCTCAAGAGAGAACTCTCAAGAAACTCTCAAGTTTCTTGTACTTTCATTGCATAAGAATTGCTGACTGAATTAGTAAACATTTAAAAATAATGGCATAAAAGTAAAATAGCTTCACAGTGATAAATTACAATACATATATACAGGCTTTCCAGTAGTACTGAGTCAATACAAACATTTTTTTTTTATTACCTGAAAGTGATAACTGGCAGGGACCTCAAGGACATGAACTCTTGGAAAGGACTGGCAACCACAAATGTCAGAGTTAGTGAAATGGTAAGACAAAACAGAGGGGGGCAATAGGAAAAAAACAGTGAGGTTACATTTTAGCGATAAATGATAGTTGGAAATCACAAATGTTGTGTGTGGTTTGCTTTTTTTTTCTATCTTCCTACCTCATTTTATGAGGCATATTTCTCTTACAAAGTTGATCTACCTTGCCTCAAATACCAATACACACAAATACATACATAGAGGTAAACCCTTACACAAGCATCCTAGAAAACTTTTTTAAACATAAATTATAAAACTATGGTCCAGATCTCCCACTAACTGCATACTAGCTGGATAATTACAGGGCAGAGATGCCATTCAGACTCTTGTCTCACGAGAACAGTATCTCTGGGCTGAATAGTGGTTTACTTCAGCGCTTCTTATTGCTATGCCTGGAAGCAGAGGAGATAAAAGACTCACCTTAAGACAATAGTGCTTGTCAATAGTAAGGTCCTGAATGAAGTGGGAAACACGGTGCTTACAGTCTCTGCTGGACAGCAGTCAATATCAAACATCACACTTAAGCTGTCACAATTTGACCTGACAATCTTTTTTCAGAAGGAGCAGAAACAGAGATAGCCAGGCTACCTTGCCTTTCTAAAGAAGGTCGTGTGCAGGTCATTGGGAGAAGGAAATGTGTAGTAAATATGTCTAGTATAAGTATGAATATTTTTTCCCTACATAAATATAAATATTAAGAAGCAAAATGAACTGTTACTGTTTAGTTCAAAGAACTCACTTAAAAATCTTTATAAGGAACAAAGAGAGATGTTTGTTCTGTGTGAAAAAAAAAATGAAAGAAAAAAGGGGACTTATATAGTCAGCAATATACGTTCTAAAAAATGCAATTTCCGGATTAATAACAAAGACACTGTTCTAGTTCACTAGTTCCTTTAGGACGTGCGCTTTTGACCCATGCAACATATTGTGCCCCATGGCTCTTAGCTGAACTGTGACTTAACTGTGCCTATTTTTTTTAAAATGTGTGATGTCTATTAAAACTAGCTGATGCTTGTACCAGTACCCCAGTGGAAATGAAAGAGATGTCTCGGTGGACTGTCTATTGGTTAAATATTAAAGGATCAAACTTTAATATTTAAGTGTGTATGTAGTATATTATATAAAACAAATTCCCATCTGAATATTTTAAGTTTTCTCTTTAATCTCAGGAAAGCCTGTATTTCCTTCCTCTAACTCTAATTAACCAGATAAAACAGTATTTCAAGGATATATCTCCTACAAAAAGAGTCAGGATTTTCTGTGATTATATATATCTTTGCTCCAAGGCACTTATTAATTTGCTTAAAAGTCCATGCATCATTTCACAGATTGTTTTAGCACTTGTCATCTTATCAGTCCACGTCTGAATAAGGCACACTTAAAAAAAAATGGAGTGAAAGATTAAGTATTCTGGCACGCTCTACATTATAAATGTAACTGTCTTCACTTTATAAATGAGTTGCCATAAAAATGAAGCAACAGAGTAGGGTGAGAGGTGATGAAGCACTGTAAAGAATGGCAAGCCCATCAAGTGCTGCCAGGGGAGGGAACTGCAGGCAGTAGCAGGATAGAGAAAGAGAGCAGGAAATCTTTTAGCCCTCTAAAGTAGTGATAATCCTCTGCTCTGATATTTTGCAGCATTTGGCAAGGTCTGTGCAGGAAGTTGCAGCAGCAGGCTGCTCAGCAAGCACTGTGGGTGGCAGTAGTGGTGGCCCCAGGGACACAGGTGTCAACCTTGCAATACCCAAGCAAGAAAGGTGCAGTGGGTCTAGTGACAGCAACCAGGCTGAGCCAACAATCCAGGTCACTCAGACAAGTCCGCAGTGACAAGGCAAGTCCATGGTCAAGATGAGCATGACCAGTCAGCAGTCAAGATCAGGGTCTGGATTAGTGAAATAAATGGCAGGCCTGAGCAAAGTGGCGATGCAGCTCAGGAAGGAAACAAAGGTAAGAATCTGACCTTAAATGTATCACTTATTAAATGCTCTTAAGTGAAGCAGGGGAAGTTCCCAGCAAGATTTCTCACAGCACTTTTCCAGGACCAGACCTTTTGACTGGATGGATTTTTAGATCCTACCATTGCTGAATTAGTGACCACAAAATGACTAAAATGATGAGGTCAGCCCCAAAATAACTGTGGCTTGGCCCTTGCTGATACCTATAACTGGATCCTCAAACTACCGATATCCTTGTTCAATGCTTCTCTCACTAATGTATCTAAACTAACATATCTATGCCAAGACTTGCAAAAAAGTCGCACAGTCCCTTTGAGGCAAGTGCTTGATTTTCACTCTCCTGGATGTCAAGTGGGTTCTCTGCCATCTTCCTGTCATAATACAATAATTTTCTGACAGAGATTGAGCATGAGACCTGATAAAGTTGCAAAAAGTGCTGCAACTCTGTGGTCAGGTTTGTAACCTGACTGGCAATTTCAGTCCAGAAACAACATGCTGCATCAGAGCTTTGTTTCACTCAAATTAATTGACCCTATGTGTTGAGATAGTTGCAGAGGTTCTGGCAATAGACTGCATTTTTGACTTATTGGTTACTTTGGAGTCCGACCAGGCATATTTTAGCTATTTCTACACAGAAATAACAATCTCTTTATATGTATACCCCCAAATAACCAATATCTGGGTAGAGAAAGAGTGACATTAAGGACAGTGAGACCCTGGGGAGAAGGAGATGGATATGTTTAGTTCTATTTCTCTGCTTTTGTCTGACGAGTGACTTAGACACTGGCTCAGTTGATTTCTGATTTTTTGTTTCTTCAGCACTTCGTTCTTGCCATTCGTTGTCTGGGAAGTTGTCTCTAGGCTAAGAAATCCACAAGGTTACGGAGGAATAAGTTAGTTTTGCAACATGTAAGTACCTTTGAGAATCTGGGCCCAAAGGTGCAATGCTACACCATCAAAGTCAATAGGAGCTTCCCCAAGTTAGAATGGGAAATTGAGGTAAGAATGTGAATATGTTCTGTTATCATTTCTTTTTTTTATAGTTTCTATTGATAAAAGCCTTGGAGTAGCAATTCTTCTTTGATGCTTCTGCTGGAAAATCAGAGTTCAAAGGGGCTGGTTTGGATCCCTACGATGTTTTGACATTTTATCCTTTTTCTTCAGTTGCACAATCATATGAGCAAATTGAGCAATAAAGTGAATTAACAAGAAGTGCTATGAAAATCTTATTAATTTCTCTGCCTGTTTGACTTACCATTGGAAGTTAGCTGCAGAATCAGAATATATTTTTTATTTTGAACAAAGAAGGAGCGGAGGCAATTTTACTGTGCAAGCAGAAGTGTAGAGAGGCAGAAAAGGCAAAGTGGAAAAAAAAAGGAAGCAGACAGAAGAAACGTAATGTAATAGTACCTCTTTTTAATAAAGAAGGTGGCCTTGGATCTGAAAAAAAAATCAGGGTGAATCTTCCTTTGTGATTTTCCCTAACATAAATGAAATAGCTATGTATGATCTAATATGATGCTAGTCTGCTTAGAATTAAAGGAGATAAGCTATTAATGCAGTCTACTACCCTTTCTATATGCCTATTTGAATTTCTCGATGATTCACAAGAAGGTTCAGAAACTTTTATACGGGTAATTATGAAATAATCTGCGGTTAGAAAGTTTCATCCTGGTCTGACAGTGGTGGATTAGATAAAAGGCATTAAAACCTTGAACTGTAATCTGTCTAGTGTAATTGGATGTTCACACTGTCTATAAAAATGGCTGTACTTCTCTGTATTGCTCTAAGCTCTTGGTTTCGATGCTATCCTATTCCAAGGAAAATTATGCATTATGAAATATTTTCTACTTTTTTTAAAATCAGGTTTCAAATTGTTGCCTCTTAGGTTTATGGCAGTTCCCTTTACTCTTATATCATGTTAACAACAATTTTTCCTGATTATCTATAGCAGAACTATCCTACCGAGAGTTCAGGGAGTGATGACAGTGAAACAGTGAAACTTACTACTCACTGACTGAGGTTTGGTGAAATGGCTTCTGTCTGCATACAGGTTGTCCCCAAAAGACATTTTGATTAAACTATTTCTGCAGGTTTTCCTACCAAATTTTTGGAAAATAATTGATCAGAATCTTGAGCAGATTTCTTTTATATGCCCTAAAAGCAGGAATAAACAAACAAACACACAAACAAATACAACTGCCTTTTCACTGAAGAAGCAGACAGATCAGTAAGGTAAAATGGAACTACAGAGATAATGGAAGAACACATCATATGGAGAAGAGAGGAAATAATGAAAACAAGAGCAGCAAGCTGAAGAATCTTAAGGGAGTCAGGACTAAGATAATTCATATGCCGTTGACACTGAGTGTCTCGCTATAGCTGAGAGAAACAAGTGTTCCAAACCAGTAATAGAAGAGATTTTTAATAGACAAATTCCTAAAATTTCCTTACAGTTCTACTCAGTAGGATACATTTCTTGGCAATGAAACTGAGCTCACTCTTCTCTTTTTTTAGGTGTAGGCCAGGTACTCAGAAAATACAAATTAAAAGCAGGGGAGTCATCACACTAGAAAGAATGAGAATACACAGTCTTGATAATACTGAGTTTTGCCTGACTCTCAGACAGTTTTCTATGCTATTCTTCCAGTGGTACCATTTTCATTTCAAATGATTGTTTTAAGGACTCGATGCACAACATGAGCAATTCTTCCTGTGACAATGCCTATGGGAGACTCTAACTAACGTTGTATGGCAAAAAGTGCCCTAGACTTTTGTGTGAAATCTTATCTTTTTTTTCAGTTAATAAATGATCATGTACTTCAGAAAGGGACATTTTTCCAGAAAATAGACCATGGTGATGCTTGGGTACTTCAGTCCAAACTCTGTTGTGGAGTGGCATACAAATGCTGTCAGCAAATATGAAAAGGTAGCTCAGCCATGCTATTATCTTTAGGATTACCTTTTTACCTTTTTAAATTAATTCCTTTTGGTGAAGATATGTTTTTAAAATGCATTGTCTCAGGTATTCAGTTGTGATGCAAGACCAGTGCTTTGAAATTTTGATGCATATTGCTCTTGGAAAGACTGTGAGAAATCATACTCATAAGTACAAACCATGCTTTTATTTTAGCTATGAACTGAATAGCTCCATTCATTAACTGAATAAAATATTGATAATATATCATGAATATTGAACTTTAATTTTGCCTTCTGGAACTTGTAATAAGTTTTCCATGAAAAAAAGTTAATTTTAATGAGGCCTCCCATGCTTTTCCAACAACAGGAAAAATATCACAAGCAGATTAAATAGCTGGAAGGCAGCTGGAAATGCCCTGTGTCCATCAGTAATTTAACTGGGATTTGTGCTAATCTTTAGCAGTTTAAGGTACTACATAACCAAAAGTACACAGCTAGAATTAGTAAGACCCATAAGGAAATTCCACACTGTGTGATACATATAATAAGCTTAAACAGATTTGGCTTAGAAAAAAGTTGTTAATTGACAGCATATGACTACCTAAAATCACACAGCTGCCTTGCAAACCATTCAGACAAGCAGTTCTAAATTAATACATATCTAATTCATTATTTATGTAACAAATTATCTCCTTTCACAGTTAACAATAAGGAAAAACATTTTCAAATGGGTCATCACTGTATTTGGCCATAGATTTACATGGGATGCTGTTTTCAAGGACTGGACAAAATTGGCAACTGCTTAGAAAATTGAATTCATATTTGAGATGGCCCTGCTCTCACATCTCTAAAGGCAAGACACATAAATAAATAAATATTTCTCCAACTGCTTAGCTATATTTATTTTCTGCTACCTCCATGCCTACAGCAACACGGCTGTCCCCAGAGCTCTTGAACCTGTTTATTTCCCATCCGCTACCTGTCCAATTGAAGCAGCACTAATTATCCCAGAAGGCTTTGCTCCTGTCAGTTACAGCAGAAAAAGCATTCAAAGTCTTCTGAAGATGCATCAGGGCCATTGCAGGCAACAGGTTGTGGAGCTCATGGTGAAATACATCTAAAACCTGGAGTCAGAGTCTGGAGGTGGGTAAGAGCATCCAAGGGGAAGAGTTGTAGGCTCATTATTACAGATGTGCACTTTTGACCTAATTAGACTGATTTCTCTTCTGCATAAAATGCTTTGTTCCTGGTGCTGCAAATATAAAAGGAGGCACCCTGGCCAATAATTTTTATCTCTTCCCCAAGACTGCTTTCTGTAGATATGCTCATTAAGTACAAGGCCATTAAGGCCTATTTCCATTGAATATAAGTCTTCATGTTTTTTTGCAGTGTGTCAGTGATTTGTAGTTTTGAAAAATTCTGTGACTGAAATTGGAACCCTTCCAGTGTACATTTACTCTGTGCTATGAAGCACCAGGCTGACATCTCACAGGTTCCTGGTGACAGTGCACCCTTACTAGCGCTCTGAGCAATAAAGCAGATAATTTTAGAGGAATAGGCAAAACCAATTTTGATAATAGAGAGGAAAATTAAAATAAGTAATAAAGGTCTCCTTCCCATTTAGTTACTAATGGAAATAAAAATTCTCATTTATTCCCCCTACTCTCTCATTTACTCTCTCTATAGCCACAAAGGACCTATATAAATCATAGCATGGAGTTCAGGCAAATGGTGTCCCTGCACCAAAACTTAACCTACTAATGAGCTAACTTGTGAAGAATGGAGAAATCTTTCCATCTTTCCTACCTGAATGTGAGCACAGGCACATGGCATATACAGTGTGTGTAGTAAAACTTTCCCAATATAGCAATGTTGTATTTTTACTTCCTTCTCTGGGCTCTGTTGAAAAAAAAAAGGAAAAAGAGGAAAAGCAGATACTCTTATTGGGGCAGTCTAGCTGTGCAGTGGCTCTGGGCCTTTGCTATCAATCTGACAAAAAATGAATATGGAATGAAGTGTGTGACAAATGAGAGGCACAAAAGTATTCATGCAGGAAACTTGCGATGTTCTGGGATTCACTCCCTTCATATAAATAATTCATTCTGTAGCTACAAACTCTGCTTATGACGTGTAAGATTGGCACTAAAATATCAGATGGACCCATGTGATTGCAGAGCTAGCTGGAAAATGAGAATTCAAGTTCAGGAAAAAAATAGGAAGATTTGAAAATTTGTTTTCGTTCTATGATGGAACAATCAAAATATTTTCCTTGGTAAAAATTCTGCAAAATAGCTATCCTCAGAAAAGCAATACTCAAGGCATCCATGTGAGATGAAATCCTTGCTCTATGGTGCAATTCTTTCTGTCTAATATAGACAAGAACTTAGGCATGTGGCTTCTACTTCTCAACTCAACAATCACTCAGGGACTAGCTTGTTCTCTATCACTTGGATCAGGAATTTAATCTCAAGTCTAAGGGAAAAATGTTGAAATCAAAGCACTTCTGGAAAAATACTCTCAAGTTTTATGAATTTTGTATTTCCGAGTGGAAAAAAAAATATCTTTTGTTGATGCTACCTGTGCAACTCCATATGTGAGTTCAACGCTCAGTCTAGCTTAAAAAGATTATTAATACTTCATAATATCTGCTCCTAGGATAAAGTTAATAATGCATTTAAGATTTTTTTCTTAGTTGTTGCCATTGTTGTTTTTTCAATAGCACCATAATAATTTCCTTCTTAATGTGGGCATCACATCTCTTCTACAGCTACCAGCTACATCTCTTCTAGTAAAAAGGTTTTCTTGATACTGCCCACTGTATGATGCTGTTGCTCGGGTTTAATTTTCCAACACAAAACAAAATGAATATCACCTCACTAATCATGTTGGACATTGAAAGTATAGAAAGAAATATTTTAGGCCTGTCATTTAAGCTGCTACAGTGCTTTTCTGACCATTTCACCCACCCTCTTTGCTCTACAAGTGGTGCAGAAAAGGGGAAATATTTTCACAGCTTAGTTACCCCAGTTAACATTCACAGTTTTGATTACAGAGTTAAATTAATTTCCTAGGAAGGATACAGAGGTATCTATGTCATTGGTATTTGAAATGATTCCACTACAATGGTGACTCCTTTGGTTGCTGAGGGATTGAAAAAAGCATGAAAATCATATGCAAGCAAAGGTATAGCAAGAAATAACTCCCTCCCATAGATCAATAGGCCAGATCAATACTGCAGATTTCCATGAAGGAAAAATCCTACAAGATGGATACATAAGTTCTGAGAAACGCTTGATATTTTCTATGAAATGTGATGGGAAAAATACATTTTTAATGCTAAATGTTGATAGTTACCTGACTGATACATGAGACTATTCTGCATGATTGTCCAAAGCCTGAAAATGCACAAGAGCATGCATCTATGGTCTTTTGTTACAAACAGAAGAAACAATCTTGTCTCATGAACAAGTTCACAGATTGGTTCAGCTTGTTGAAATACTGAATTCTCCCTAGTATATAGAATAAGGACTGATGTATCAGGATTTACAATAGCACTGGAAAGTGAGTATTTAATAGGAAAATAGCCCTTAAATACTGATCATATTGATGGCATTACAATCACCAAGGCTTTAAGGAAAAAATAGACTTCCAGGAAAAAATACAAGTATAAATAGAGAAGGAAAAAATATTTTGAGTACAGAATCATCTTGATGTCGGGGAATAAAAATATAAAGGTAAAGCTTTTCTCAATTAGGAGACAGTAAGAAAATTTTATCAAGATAGTGTCTGAAACACTAGAACAACTGAAAAATAAACAAAGAAAAAACACTTTTTCTTGACAAACATTGAGGCTCCACTGAGAGTGAGAAATTAAAAAATACTTTCTTTAAACCAAGAACCAAAATGCTGAAGATGGCAGAGAGGCTGATATCTCAGAGCTGAGACTCTCAGTACCTGTACTGAATTTTAGAACAAGAGAATTTTTCTTAAATAGCCACAGCTCCATATGTGAGATAAACAATATCACTGCCCAGGGAGCCATATTGATCAGTAGATTTGGTTGTAGTATATTGCCAGAACACCTTCTATGAGCAAGAACTAACTTTGCTATCCAACATTCTCGCAAGAGTATAAAATATATTTTAGGGAGAGGGATGGGTTTTGGCTTTGTTTAAAATGGAAAAGAGATTAAAGGTGATTGCTAAAATGCAATCTTTCTGAGACAAGGAACTGGCAACAGGAAACTAACACTCTGTATAGAGTACATTCATCTTATGGTTCAAAAAAACTAATTTTTAAGTTAGCAGAGATGAGTGATAGGATCTTGCAGAGATTGGCAGGGAACCAAAACCACTAAACACTGCAGTGACAGTAATTTATAAATCATTTCAAATGAGTGGTCACCTGATTTATTGAAAAAAAAAGAACACTACTAGTTATATTAAGAAAGAGTTCTTCACTTTGAACTATATGGACAAACTTTGACAACTTGGGCCATATCATTTAGCAGGTAATGTTGTATAGTAATTCCTAGGAGCAGCAGATCATTCCAAGAGCTACTCCTGTGTTATCTCTACATTTGGGAATAACTATTGCCTATAACTAACTTTCTGGGGATTTTTGGATAAAATATTTTTAAGTATTCACCAAAAACGTATCTATGTAGGAGGATCAAAAACAACACCTCACTTTGGAAGCCCTTTTATGTGAATGAGAACATAATATCCAACATGAGTTGGATGAACCACATCCAACTGCTGTCTAGCTTCTCAGCTTCCAGTCTTTTCTGTACATCTCGTGTAACTCTATGGTCCAAACTCCCTTGACACTGGATTGTCTACTGAATTTGGACAACACTCTGGAACCCTTAAGAGAGAAGGAACGGCAAAGGTTCAGATTCTGATATTTGCATATCCTGGGAGTATAGTCACTACCACAGTTTTTAGGGACTCTTAGAGAACTGTCTCAACAGGGATCCCTCTGCCGCTAAAGAACTTTCAAGGCTCATGCAGCCTTAGGGTTGCCTGCAAAGTTGCCCTGAGGACATGCTGTTGGGACTCTGAGACTATGGTCTTATGGTGTGGCACTGTTAAATTTAGTAAAAATTTGCCAGCAAAACCTGATTTCACTGAAAAATGCCCATCATTTATGCCCAAAACACTTCTGATGTGACAAACCTTTCTTTATTATTGCTTATATCAAAAGCATGAGTACCAGAACATCCTGTGGCTGCATTTCTGTTTTATTCAGTTAACTCACGTTCCTAAATTAGGTACCATGATTGCCTTGCATATTCAGGTATTTCTTCTTCAGCTCCTAGTAGAATGTCTTTTTATTAGCTATTAAGTGACTCACTATAACTCTGCAGTATTGAATTATGATTTTATTAATGTAATTCTCCTAGAGAGATTCCTGATTCTCTTTGCTGACAGCTATTCTCCATCTTTGTCATCAGTACATCTAATAATCTTACTCCTACATCCCTTGCCAAGACAATTAATGAAAATGCTAAACTAACAGAAAAGACTATAGAGCAATCCATAAAGAAACACTAATCTTTCCTATAGCCAGATACATCATCTTTCCATACTACTAATTGCATTCTTCCTCTTACCTAGTACTTAATTTAGTTTACAGTTGTCATATTTATTGTTCTCTTTTCCCACATTCTTAATAATTTCCCATGCTGAGATGTGCCAAAAATTTTCTAGTAATATGAACGAGATATGATGTATTTAATTTCCTCTTTCTTTTCTAAAAGATCAGCTCTCTATTTAAAGTAGTTAATATGATACACTCCAGCTTTGCTAAATCTTTATAGCATTCTATATCTTATGCTGTTTATCTCCATACTTTTAATTCCTAGTTACCTCAAGAATTTCTCTCTCAAAAATCTCTCCTCAAAAACTTCTATAATTTAATTCAAGAAATCCATCTTCACTTTTTTTTCATATAACTAAGACATTATTTTCTTGAATATTCTTTGCAAAATTCAATTCAGTAAAATTTTTGGAAACAATCATTTTATCCTGATAGTCCTGTCATCTAAAAGATGCCTTTCTTTCTTGATTGGTTGTTTTCTGTCCCTTCTGCATGATTATTCTAAATAACTGACTCTTAACATAGTATGAATTCCTTATTTGCCATTTTAGCTTGGAAATAATTCCTGAGTGTAAGACAGTACCAGTTCTGGGTGGAACAATATTCCAGGTGCTTTTTTTTTCATTCCTACTTCTCATTCCTTATTGCCAGTAAGTAAGTCAAGTGTTTCACAAAGCATTACAATTTTAAGCATCACAACTTATTGACAGTCTCCATGGAGAAGACAATGATTGCATTGGCAAGGAAAATGAATTAATTTGTCAACATGTGTGGATTTTCAGTGGCAAGGCTAAAAAAAGTTGGCATCTCATCATGGGAAATCTTGCTTATGCCTTGCAGTATTCTATCCATAAAGTGAATCATGCAAAGATTTCAGAGTTATCACGCTGGTGCCTGTCACAAATTAAAGACATAAAAACCAGTCAAAAATATTTGATCAGCTATTAAGAAACAAACAAACAAAAACAAAAGAGTATGTGAAGCATATTTTGACTTGGAGTTTTCTATTTCTTGAGTAACCTTGTCATCTGTAGTTTGGAGAGAGCACTGTAATTGGAACAAGACTTTTAAAGCCAGCTTTCAATTGATTCTTGCAAGTGCAATGTTTGAACCAGCAATTTTATGGGTCAGAGGTAGGTTTTGCCAAATGCAGAGATTTCAGTGCTTTGTGAACAGTTACGAGGCTTAGAAATGTGGTAACAGATTTTTTTGACAGTATCAATTAGATCTTCTATCCATTGGGTCTTGCTGAGAAAGTCATCTAACAAGCACTGTCTATACAGCAGGCAACATGGCAATTCCCTTTGGAGGCCATTTAAAGAAGATTGTAACCATTATCTATTTACAGGATGTTTACTTTCAGATTATTTTCTCAACTATTTATGAGTTGTTAGCCTACTCATACATCTGTTGTGTCATTTTTACCGAAGCCAGTGCCAGAAGAGGTGATGTTTTTGTCTTAGTCTATCATGGCAATTTTAATTCCCTGCACAACTCTGCTTTATATCTGAAGTTGTCTTATTTGGAAAACAAAATGACATCCTAGATCTTTTAAAATCAAATGTTTGATACAATTGTCCTTTAAGTGATTTTGTCCTTTCCTTGTATATGTTTTCCTCTACTCCTTAAGGCAAAATAATATGGCTGAGGTACGGATTATGCTCTACAACATATTCATAAATAATGTAGAAAGTTTTGTCACAATTTTGTGGTGAAAATTTCTACTAATATTGTTATTCATAGTAGTGAAATGAAAAGTCAACTGAAAAAAAGTATCTCACAGTAGTGCGTTACTAAACAAATGGAGATGATATTTAGCACAGATGCATATAAAATTCTAGCTCTGCATATATAATGATGGCTCCTCAATTGACCATTGCTATCCAGAAACCAGATGTTGGGGTTTTGATGTATAGTTTTTGAAAATGTGAATTTAATGTACTATTTCAAGAGCAGTTGAAAAAAACATAAGTTGAATGTTTGGGATTCTGGGCAAATTAATAAAAAAAACAAAAGAGAAAACTAACATAATTCTGCTACCATTTCTGATGGTGGTGAATCCCTGGGACTTACACACTATGAACTCTCTGTGCACTTCTAGTGTCTCCTTCTCAAAAATAAAATGGTATTACTGCGCAAGACTTGCATAAGGGCCACACTTACAATCAAAAGTATGCAATTGTTTCTCCACCACTCAAGAACCACTAAGCAGACTAGAGAGATGGCTGAGGAAGTATACAACATACACAATAAATAAGGAATGTCATGAAGAGAGTAGAAAGAGGGCAGCCTTTCCTCTCTTTTTTTTTTCTTTGTTTTCTTTTCCTTCTGTGTAACATCTAGGAGTGAGAACCACCAGACAGTGTTTGACATAGACAACTAAAGGTAGTCATCCTTGTACGAAGGCATTAAAATGTAATGTTACTGGTACAGAACCTTCTGGATGCTAACAATTTATCTGCATTGAACAGTGTTTGAACTGTGGTAGTTAGGTTTGGCGGCCAGAAGGTGTCGCACTGTACGGAAAGGTGCGGCCCCCTCTCCTGATAGCCAATAGCGTTCAGTTTGTGATGTAAGCAGATGGAAGTGACATTGTAAAACCCAAGCTATATAAGGCCGTGTCACTCATCAATAAACGCCATTTGCCGTCCACCATATTGGTGTCTGTCAGCTGATGGACCGAGCAGCCTGGGGTTGGTCGCCGTGCTGTTCCTGAACCAGGTTGCCACGCCTACGTTAGGCAACATTGGACAAGTCTGTGGAAGACTATATCCCAGATTTTATTGCAGAATACTCCTTATATTTGGATATTTTATTTAACTAAGCAGTTGGTAACAGTAAGCAGAAGAACTGTCAAAACTGGAAACCCATTTATGAGAGCCTATTTCTATAAGGGGCTAGTGCTGCCTTCTTCCTTTTAAGCTAGGCGCCTAGACAACAAGTTACATAAGCTATTAAAGAACCAGAAGGTGAAGCTCAGTTGGAGCAGAGGGAGAATGCAGCAGATCAGATTCGGTGACATCTAGTACTCCTGAGCATATCTCCTGCTTTACATCTGCTTGTAGCACACAATAAAAGAGTTGCTATTACCTCTCCTCACTGATGGGCAGGTGACAGTGGGAACTAAGATAATCAAGGAGTATGTCTAGACAAAATACACTTCTGAAATTACTTACTAAAAAGCAAAACTACATCCAAGAATATGAAAATGATGAGACCACTTAAGATCAATGAGCAGATCATGCGCTGTTTCACTTTAGGACTGAAAGATGGATACTAGGATGTATAACTTAATTACACAAAGAAATGTTTAACCTTTTAAGTAGTTCTATTGCATTTGATGTGAACTAGATGAAGAAAAAGCCAGTGTTGTGCATTTAAAATATTTTTTACCTGACTTGTCATCCCCACCCTCTCAGCCCCAACCCTCACTCACAGGATTTTTTTATCCTGGAACTCTCAGTGTAATTACTTATGCCTTTCAAATAAAATTTAAGATCACTGCCTTATATAAAAGTGATTAATTTTGTTGATATCATTGACTTAATGTTTGTGAAATGAAAGCCATTCAGCCTTCAGACACTTCTCAATACCTTCCCATTTATGTTCTTGACTGTCGTGTGCTTGAGATCTTCATTGTTGCTTTCAATTAGTTTTAACTTCTACTTGTTATTTACTAACTTGGTAGTACTAATTGCACTACCAATTACCAAAGTTATAAAAGTGTCCAAGATAAAGAGATAAAAGTGAATCATTTCAATGTCTTTGTTTTCAAATGCCTTTCTCATGGACATTTGCAAAACACCCCTGGCTTAAATACTAAATGACAGAAAAAAAACCCAGCTTCCATGATGTTTCTAGAAATCTTCATTGCATAATTCCTTTTGTTTCATAATAAAATTTTAAACTATTTTTAAGGAATATTTGTGTTTTAGGTATCTTCTGCTAGGATGCTGAATTTGAGCCACATGAAATTAGTTTCCATAGTCTGGCCCGTTACTGTTAGTTCTCAGTAGATCTGTTGAAATTGGTTCCTGTTGAATTGTGTTTATTATTTAGGCTTAAGAAAGTCCTTCATTCGAACATTTCTGAACTTCTTTTCAAGAAGTCATTGCTTTAGAAAATCAAAAAAAATATTTCTTTAAATTCTATCCCTGTGTAACATTTTGCCACTTACTATCTGATTAGGTAAAATCATTTGATAGGGAATGGCATTTCAAACTTATTCCCCAAAAATGCATTGTGGATTACTTCTGTTCCCAAGAGCCATTTAGACTTACTGGTGGTGAAACCAGAAATGCAAAATGACTACAAAGTCAAAGAAGAAAGCACAACAGCAAACACCTTCTTCCTGTTTCCTATAATTGCAAACTTTTCATGTTTTAAATAATTCTTTACTTTTTCAAATGTTAAGAACATCAAGTGTGGGAACCATGGTGCAAAGAACTGCCCTTATCCTCCTTTCTTTCTACCTTCCTGGGCTGCACCAGCAGATGGGATACAGGATGGCAAGAGTAAGATATGTTATAATGAGGTAAATAGTAGAAACTATCTACTTCCCACCAGCAACATGTAGAAAGACAGCAAGTGTTAGCTCTTTTCTTAGCTCGAAGAATTTGTGTATATACTTAGATTTTTTGGAAGATGTTCAAAGGGTTTCTTTGTTTTTAGAAACACACACATGTTGCTTCCCATTATTCAGGAATGTTTCTTTTCTTGGGCCAATTTCTTCTGTGCATGAGATGAGTATAGAAAAACCTCCAGGTAGGATGTTTAAGTGATGAAAGCATAGAACTCGAAGTAATTTTTACAGGGGTTTCATATTTTTTCTATCATTTCAACCTATTTAAGAACTAGTTTGAGAGGAAAAAGCATTTGCTTTACACATCTTGCAAAAGATTTATCATAATGCTAAATGCTGTTCTGTGATATTTCAAGATGAGCAAGTACAAAGCCATTCCTGTAATACATTTATTTCTTTGTTTCTCAAATAAAGGAAAAAAAGAATGAAAAACATATTTTCAGTTGAGTTACACATAATATTTTCCTAGTGTTGTTTTCCCTAAAGGTAGATAAAATAATCCTTACTTGATTGGCTTTTCTGTGTCCTATAGCTTTGTGATTGCCTTTTCTACTCTTCAACTCCCTTCCTCTTTTTCTGTGCTTTTGTTTTCTCTTTGTTCTGATGCTTTTCTAGGTGAAGCACTCCATTTTCTCTTCCATTCTCTGCTTCTGCCTGCTTCTCACACTTCAATATCAAATTCCCAAATTTTGCTTCTCACAGGCATATTCTTTATTTCTTTTTCTCACATGACTGTGTAAGTCCTATGCGCTTCCCAGAGTTCCTACACTACAAAGTAATTTTCTCCTCCAGCAGGCATCTTCATCTCATAACTGGAAGTACTACTTCTCAAGACAAGTAGTTCAGTTCTCAATTCAAGCAGATGAGTAGTTGAAAGGTCCTCAGTAATTAGAGAATCTATTAGAATTTTTTGTTCAGCTGAATTCAAAATTCAGCTGAAATATGATTTAGAGCCTTTTAAAAATATTATTTCTGTAACAGTTGACAAAATCAAAAATATCTTACTCTTTATGTCCATGTGTGCATCTAAGTATATGTTTAATATAACATTTATGTATTTCACAGGAAAACTAGCTGGTGAATGCTAAGCTGTAAACTGAAGCTCAGATCTCATTGATCCCAGTCTAGGGAATGAGAAGAGTACAGTCTCTCTGATTCATAAAAGGATCCCCACATTTATTTTCCTTTTTCTATAGAGGAACCAGACATGGCTTGGGTCTATCAGCTAAGAAAACAAGAACAAGTCTTTAAATCATAAGTTCACATAGTTAATTGTAAAGTATCAGAATTTGACTTTTTTTTTGGAGGAGAGACTGGATCTCTACCATTTATTTGTTTCAGGCTTTTATTTCATTTCTCTGGGAATTTAAATGCATCCTTTTATATCAAATCAGTTTTTAAGCATCTCTCATCTGTATGTGGCTTCCACATCACAGAGACATAAGGGCCACACAGAAATATGAGAATGCACCACATTAGAGAAGTAGAAATTTCAAAATGAGAAACTTTTTCTAACATATTCGACAATGAACAGATAGAGGGAGCAGGGGAGATACACTGAGGTGGATCAAAAGTGACAGAAAGGCAGCTTTGCATACCTGGCACAGCTCTGGTAGAATCAAACAACATATGTATATATTAAGCCCTGCAGATTTTTTGTTTTTGAATGTTCACTTTTCCAACTTTTATTGTTTATTTCTTAGGGTTGATTCTAATATGCAATGTTTGGCAAATCCATTTGATTTCTGAGCTGGCTGCTTTCTTTAATGGAGGCCTTCATCCTGGAGAAGATTGGATCTGGTCTTTACATTTTAAATATTACACATTCTTTTTTTTTCTGTCTCCTGTTCAGCCTAATTCAGTGGAGCATAAGTAAAAAAGGCTGACATTTATTGTGGCATGACACACCTTGGAATAAAGAGGTGGACAGCAATGACCACAGTAGGAAAAGTATTTGCTCTTTTAAATAATGAACACAAGGGGGTTTATTTGATAATGTCAACTGAGACAGTTGTGATGATCTACATTGATAAGACAATACTCTGGACATTAAATGAAGAAATATATTTTCAATGTATTTTATCAAGAAGTGAAGCGTTATTGTTTATATGCACTAGACATAGGACAATACATACAATTTTTTGGAAGACTTCAATGGTGATGAGTTAATTATTAACAAGAATGATGTTCACCAACCCTTAATTTCTTACAAATTTCCCTTTCTGTCATATATACATACCTGTTCTGAATATACAGATTCACATCTGCATATATATAGGCACTTACTTTTTTTTTCAGGACTTATGACCTTTCCCAGTCACTTATTTCAATAGTAGTGTATTTATAGATGAAGTCTTTCAATGTGAATGCCATCACCTTGATACCAACAGAAGTTGAGGGTAGGTATTAATTTACAGTTAAGGAGTAACCTTTTGTAAATGGCAACTTTTATAACTTAAATTGCTCATTTTCCTGTTGCCACCACCAATACCAATTTCTGAATAGTAAGGGTGCAACTGATCACCAGAAAATAAATGGATTCTGGGTACTTGGGAGTAAGAGCAAACATATTAAATGTCAAGAAGTAAAGTTTCTTCTTCTTATAAAATAAATGATTTGTTTTAAATTCAAAACAACTTTTTTTTAAAAAAATTTACTTCTATGAATATACTAATGGATTTCCTTACTCATGGCATAAACATCAAACATTCTATCAAATTACATATCATTTTACACACAGCAGAGCAATATGATTTAATTAAATCTCACAAAAGTTAGGATTCTTCTGAAGCTTTATTAAAAAATTCATAAAGCGAGATTCTGTCTCCCTTGCTTCCTGAATTACATCAGTTTGGGAAACTTGTTCAATGATATGGTGACTGGGTTGATGACTTCATAGCAAACTGTAGAGCATACTGTCTGGGAAGCGGGACCCAGTTTACAAACTCAACTAAATATTTCACATTAACTAGGAACAACTACCACCAGAGTAGTTAAGGGAAGCTTATGCCAATGTATCACACAACTTTATGACTATAGCATTACTTGAGAGGGTGGAAAAATGTTTTAAAAGGATGCTCCAAAAAAAGTTTAGAAGAAAGTGACTGTTGTCACTTATGGAAGTATCATTTCTGTTGAGGTGACAAATAAGGTCCAGCCTGGCCATAAATAGCATTAGGCAGAGAGGCAGAGGGAGCACCTAAATGCTACAGGAGTTAGGATTTTGTAAAAAGCTGCTTTTTCTAATACACATTTCTTTAAAAGAGCTCATATTGACTACAGAATATTAAACAAGGTAAGTACTCAGTCAAATCACAGAAAATGGTTTGCAGTTTTGGTTTTTAAAAAGTTTTTAAATGGTTTTTAAAAAGTTGAATGGAAATATTTGTGATAGCATCTAGGTTTAAGACAGACTTGTAGCTAACATTTCAGTTTCATCCAGATGATTTTGATACAAATTGCCAAAAATTTTTAGTTGTCCCATAGGAGAAATCTTTTGTCTTGAACATTTTTTCCTGAACTAAGAGAATGATAATAGTAAGAATGATAATGGTGCTATTGTATTGCCTCCTTACTTTTCTCAGTGTAATGAATCACAAGAGGACATAGGAGTTCCTCAAGTTATAAACAAAATAGAGACAGAGCTCTAAATTCTGCATTTACTTCTTATAAATATCCTTGCAAATAAAATGGAAAACTTTAAAGAGAATACCACTCATATAGGCATCTGTTCTCTTGTTAGATTATGTGTTCAACAGCTTCAGAGGCATGTTAACAACCTACCTTACATCAAAGCTGTGTTTGGCAATCTTGTTGAACCTTTGTCTAGAGTCTTCACTTTTAACTAAGTACAAGGGTAAGAGGATTGAAGAGCGGCTGGTTGTGGAGGTCAGTAAGTGGGAGAAAGAGCAGTTCTATAACTCACCTTTAGTCAATTTAACGGCAAGACAAACTCAGGATGATGATAACTGTGCCAACTGTGTATGTGTGCTGACATGCTGCAGAATGAGTTTCATGATTCATCAGCTGCACTGTGATTGATTGGCCCAGCATCTTGGCAAAACCGAGAAATTTTTTACTTGTCTCTGAATGTATTTTGTGGTTCTTCAGGCAATCTTTGACTGATTGGCAGAATCTAGATTCTTCTTCCATGCCCTCGAATATTTGTTTGAGAACTCAATGTACATGGTTTATTGATTGGCACATTGGCAGAATCCAAAGATTCTTTATATCACAAAATACTGTTTTATGATTTGTCAGGTAAATTGCCTATTTCCTGCTGACACTAGTAGCTATATTCTGCTTGTGTGAATTGAAGGGAAGAATATGACCTTGAGATTAGAGCTAGTTAGAGCAAAGTTGTGGGATACTGCTTAGCGATGGGGAACTCCTTTCCCCTGAATATGCAGTTGATCATTGCAAATATTGAACAGCTGAAAAAAAAGCTTGCTTTGAAGAGACAATCTTAGGAAATGCACAGTGAGGTTAGCTTTACACATTAATTCTTGAAAATATCAATTTGATAACTACACTGACTCCATGCATGACTAAGGACAGAAAGTCCTTATTTCAGTTTTTATAGAAAGTAGATTTTTAATGACATTCTACATGTCATTACTACCATTCATCTTGCATCACCAAATAACATTACTATTCTCTGATTGGCTTTTAACCACGTACACAATACTTAAAAGTCAAAAGAGAGATATTCAATGCTAGCCACAGCTTTAGCAGCGTCCACTGGCACTATAAAATAGTAGTGACAACAGTCAAATCAGTATTTAATTTGAACACCTGTAACAATTACTCTTAGGTCACCACGTTTTCTCCTCACAAATGGGGAGATTAGTCCAGGATGAATTTTTTATTCAAAAAAGGAAGGAAGGAAGGGAAGAAAGGAAGGAGGGGAAGGAAGGAAGGAAGGAGCAAAGGAAGGAAAGAAAGGGAAGGAAGGAAGGGAGGAAGGGAGGGAGGGAGGAAGGAAGGAAGGGAAGGATTGTTTAGACTAGGTGTCACTGTGCAAGAATTCACTTCATGATAAGAGTTTCTGTAAAGTCAGTCTTTAGTCTAGGAAAATTGCGACTCTCATCACACCAAGAGATAAATACAGGTTTCATTTGTTTTCAATCTCTCCTCACCTATTATTCTATTTCTATTTTTTTTTACTCTATTTTATATTTTTTTCTATTTTTTTCTATGTGCTATAGAAATGAGAAAGAACATAGATTAAGCAAGGTTTTACATGTATCAGATGACACAAACTGTTACTCCTTAAGTAATCTCAAAGAATATATGGAAAATAAGAGCAGAAGGAAATATGGCTTTTGAAATGTAGATATAGAGAATACAGAGAATAGAGAAAGGAACTTGATTCCCTTCTGAATCCAGAAGGCTTTAGGAATAAAATTTCATTATGAGCAGAAAAATAGAAAAGAAATAAAAACTATGAAAGAATTGAAAAGGACACCTCTGGTGAAAGATATGAGCTAGATAGTGTAAGCTCTGTACCAGGAACAATCAGTGAAGGCAACATTTTCTAACTAGGGAGGGGCTAAGGTGCCCTCCTACACTGAGAGAGACAAGTTCTGCTGTCTGAAAGAGGAGGGAGTTCCAATTTTTCCCTTCTTCCCATTATCTTTGTGCAAGATTTCCTTCTATGTGCACCCATCTTTGGGCATCTCTATCACAGGAAAGGTCTACCACATTTTACCCTTCAAATTTCAAAGAATAGATCAGCAAGTGAATTAAAACCTTTATCGATAGGCAGAGATCCAGCTTTCTCCACAGTAAATTTGTACTTCTATTGGTTTGATACATCTAAGACATTGTGTGTTTTCATTGACTTCTGAAAGTCTCTCACATTATTCTGAGATGCCCATTTCTGTTATTTTATGGTTCCTTTTCCTTTCTTCATAAAAAAATTGACAGTGACACTTTCCGAGTTCTCCTAAACTTGTCTACATGAGTTTATTACTTATAACTACATTAACTTATCTACATGAGTCTACATAAAGTTTATTAACATAGCCATATATGATAAGAAATATAATTAGAAAAGTCAGTATTTCCTCCTTGGTTGAGGTTCTCTTCTTAACCTGTTAAACTGACTCCTTCTTCGTTTTATCTGATAAGAAAGATTCCTTACATCTTAAACTGCCTAAGATTTCTTTTTTTTTTAAGATGTAGTAAACTGTGAACTATTTCTTTTCTTTTTGCTATGGGAAAGATCTTGGTCTAAGACTGCGTTTTCCCTGCTTCTTGGCTTATTTTAATATGTATTAATAAATTCAAAATAAATAATATAAGCAAAATGAGAAGAAAGTTGATGGGAATGAAAGCAGAGAACTGAGTTTTGCGTTTCTGAAATAACTGGGCTTCAGTTTACTCCAAAACCATCATGTTTTTTACCACATTAGGAACTAAACCCTGAGATACTATTTATGAGTCTATATGAGAAACTATATATATGAGAACTGTATATATGAGAAACTATATATATGAGAAAGTTTATATATGAGAAACTATAAACAGGAAAGCAGTCATTGTGCTGGAGCCCCAGGATGTGCTCATGTTCCCTATGAACTGGTCTAAAAAGACAATGTGTAATGTGTAATGTGTACTGACTTGCATCTTGTGAAGTCACTTATGCACTTGCCAAGAGCAAAATACTCATGTGTAAGCACTTTAAATTTACTTGGTGTATTTTTCTCTCATTTTGCACATTTAATGGCCATTTGTGAGTGTTCAGACATCAGAAAATTGTCCTTACAAGACTAGGAGAAAATTTAGGTCAGAGCAATTATAAAATCCAAAGTAGACAAAATAGGGGTCACTGGGATCAAATTAAAGATATTGCTCCCTAAGAGAACATTTAAGTAATTTTTCAGTAAAGTCTTCTGTGAAATAGAGGGACAGATGTCAGTGTAGAACTTGTATAAAGTACCAATCATGTGCCTAGTGTGGTTTGTTTTTTATTTTTTATATTAAACTTTGGCTAAGTTTTTAGATGAAAAACATATTTTTTTAAATGTTAGGACTTTTTAAATCTCTTTTACAATTTCACCCATCTTTGTAGTACCTATTTTTATGCAATTTGTTGTACTTTAATGTTACAATGCAAAAGTGTAAACTGATATGAAAGTATTGCTAAATGGAAACATATAACTGTTTTCTAAAGTAACTTCCCGTACCTTGTGAATTTTATACCTAAAAATAGGAAGATAATGAAAGAACCTGAAAGCTGAGTGAACTGTGGAAATAAGCTACACTGTAATCTATGACTTCTGTTGCGGCCAAATACTGGCCATAACTACAGAACTCTTATGAGTTCCTTTCTTTCTCATTGGAGTGCTGGCAGCCTCATTTCATGAAAAGCAGCATGAGCAGCAGGACCTTTTGCCCTTGAATAGGTGACAGTGATGTCCTGTATTTAGGTTAGCAGCATCTGGGAAGGATGAAGCGCCTAAGAAGTAGCATCTGGGAGAGTGTACTACACTCTAACTAAACACCTGCATTTCTGCACGCTTATATACTTCCCAATCTCAGAAAGCAATAAATTATCTGAGGTATAATTATACATAGAGAAGGAAAAAGAGGAAAGCTCATAACTCAGAGCCTATGTCATCTTTTTTTTTCCTATTAAAATCTGAAAAAAAATAGTGTTTACTTTTGAGTATACCGATTCTCACAGAAATGCATACCTATGCATTCCAAAATCACCATAATAAGTAATTCTGGCTACTGTAATGTGAAAGAAAATCAAGACCTTCTTACACACACAAAAAAGTCCTGACATTGTTGATAGCTGTTGAAAAAGAGCCAAAGTTATTTCTTAAGAGTGTCAAATGCATGTAGTATGCTCTACGGTGTATGATCATTCAAGTTCCATAGTCTTTACCAGTAGTATTGGTACTGGTTTGCATATTCACAGGTATGAGAAAAACACAGGTCTATTATTCCTTTTACTGATCTTTAGTATCATCAGATTTGTGAATAGTTTCATGTCCTGAGAGCCCCCTATTTCCACCTCACAGTCTATCAGTTTGCACTTTCTGCTTAGCAACTATTTTCAAATATCTATTGCATTATCTTTAAGAATTCTTCCCATGTCAGATTTCATTATTTAGTCTCTTACCCAAAATAATGCCTTTATCTTTCTGTCCAGAGAAAAAAATATGTATTTGTAAATAGTAAATGAAGGGGCATATTCTTAAGGAAGCCAAATTTATAGTACATTTATGGTGAAAAAAAGAATACACTGAATACTGGAGTATGTTTCCAGTTACATGTAATTAGTGGCAAAATCCAACAGGTGGCACAAAAGTATTTGAATTTTATATTGATTTAAATCATATGCAATTAGATTACAAAATAAAATACAGTGGAAGGGAAAGGAAAAGAGAAAGGGAAAGGGAAAGGAAAGCGAGAGAAAAGGAGGGAAGGGTAGAGAAGGAAATGGAAAAGGAAAAGGAAACTAGAGAAGGGAAAAGGAAAGGGAAAAGGAAAGGGAAAAAGAAAAGGGGAAAGGGAAAAAGAAAGGGGAAAGGGAAAAAGAAAGGGGAAAGGGAAAGGGAAAGGGAAAGGGAAAGGGAAAGGGAAAGGGAAAGGGAAAGGGAAAGGGAAAGGGAAAGGGAA
>JAUBOD010000166.1:226715-247830 GCA_032353885.1 Nothura maculosa
AAATGTAAAGGAAAAGGGAAAGGGAAGGGGAAGGGGAAGGGCAAGAGGAAGGAGAAGAGAAAGGGAAAGGGAAAGGGAAAGGGAGGGAGAGGAGAGGAGACGAGAGGAGAGGAGAACAGCGGAGAGGAGAGGAGGAATCCCCATGCCGGACTCTGCCCGGCACGGAGCAGGACAGGCCGGCGCACGCCCCTCGGGGCAGCTCTAGCGGGAAGCGCTGGGCAGCGCGCGCCCAGCAGGAGCGGGGACGGGCAGGAGCGGGCCCAGCAGGAGCGGGGCGGGCGCCCTCGGCTGGCAGCCGCGCGCGCTTCAAGCAGCCCTGAGGCCGCGGCGGGGCAGGCGGGGCGCCCGGCGGCGCCACCGGCGCCCGTGGTCGGGAGGGGGTTAGGGTACGTGGGCTGTGGAAAGGGATGGTAAAGTGTTGATCCAGTCTTTGTGATGGCGTAAGGTAAACTGCTCAGTTACTTCCTTACAAATTTGTTAATTATTTCAGTGGGCTTCGTTTTCAAATATGAACGTAGGAGATGTGTAACAAATGGTTGAAATCTTTATGAAGCTGCACACCTAAACGTGGAATTTGGGCATAAATCAAAGGCATGTTTAAAAAGATGAACACTACATAAAGAAATTTACTGAGTGTTGAGAGAAAGTGAGAAAAGCTGGAGAACTATCATTGGAATTAAAACAGGAACTCCAGTTTAGCATAAGCACAAATGGAGCAGCACTTGATATCTGTAGCAAAGGTATGTAAGAATCTTATGATAGAATTAATTCATGCCATTTTACATGTTTATTTATAATCAAGCAAGGGTATGTGAGCCTGTTATCTATGACTTGTTATAAAACCAGCTTACAGATCTATAAATGTGAGCTACCTTCCCAATGAAGAAAACCTGTGCAAGTATCTGAAATAGGACCCATTTTCCAAGAAGCACACTTGTAATTTGTCTTCCAGTAGGACAAAACTAGAACCAAGTATGGTAGCAAATGGCAAATGAACTTCAGGCCTGGTCTGAAAAATGCCATTTGACTACAAGTTCAGTTTAGATTCAGAGAACAAATTGTACTACCAAGAAAATGAAAGAGCTGCAGGCTGAAGTAGAAGCTGCTTGTTGTACCCAAAATACAACAAACAAAACAAAAAAAAAACAAAAACAAAAACAAACAAACCTGTCCATAAGACATTACCCTTGTAAATTCTGGTAGAGCTGATAGATTCAAGTGTCTGTTATGGAAAACATTGACCTGTTGGAGAAATGAAAAGATACAAAGAAGAATCAACAAATAAAGGACAGAGCAAATATGTTTAGTCAACCTACAGCCTTGTGAGTACGTGCCATGAATATGAAATACAAATGTTAAGTATATAGGAAATAAATAGAAATAGCAAAATGTCATACACAGCCCAGAGGACACTAATTGGCCATAATGCACTTCTCATAATGCCCTTCTCATGGGGCCCTGCCCTCGTCCCCTGCCCACGGGCCCATTTAAGGTCGTACCTGAGGCTTTAGGCCTGGCCTGAATGATGCTAAATTAGTGGTTAAAATATTAGTTAGATTTGATTCCAGTATGGTAAATAAGGAGGAAGAACAGCATCCTAAAAAATTCATCTGTAGAAGTTCCCTAAAAGGATGTTGGTTAGATGAGGTAAATTAGCAGAAAGCAATATGTTTTCACTGCTATTTTTTCAGTGACAAAAGTCTCTTGGCTCCAGGGTTAGAGATGTAATGAATAGGAGGTTGGTGAAAAGGAGGTAGTTTTTGAGTCTTGACTTGAAACTTGCTTAATGGAATGAAATTAGCATAATTCTTGGAAACAGTGCCAACAGTTTTGCCAAATCTCTCACAAATAGCAAAAACTCAACAAAGGTTTCTGCACCTGGGAAGAGTGAAGCTATGAAAAAGTAAGTTTGGAAAAAAAAAAAACCAAAAAACAAATAAAATAAGGACACAATGGAAAAATGAAAGCACTTGTTCCAGGATACTTTCATGGTTTTCTTTTTAAGGAATATTACTGACCAATAAGCCCCAAAGTGGAAAAAGGCCCAGAGGAGATAGGTGTAGGGAATTGGCCAGGGTTACAAGAATCACACTCAATATGAGTTTATCATCTCGCCCCATTTACTACAGACTCCAGCACATTTTTATACAGTAATCCGCACTCCCAACCAATCATGATTTTACACACTCTCCCTTCGTCACTATCTTTTCACTTGCCTCCAGAGTTGGCATCCAATCATTGTTCTACTCATGGTTTCGTTTCTGCTCCAGAGTCCCATTTCTGTTTTTTTTCGTCATGACCTCGTTCAGTCTGACTACATCAGCAGCTTGTTGTATCCACTTGTGCTGCTTCAGCAGTTCACTGCACACACGTGTTCACTAAGGATATGGAGATGATGTCATGGAGATGGTGCGGAATACAAAAAATATGGGATTTAAGCATTTACTAATAATCTGTGATAAGTGGATGACTAAAATCTGAAATTAGGCCCAAATAAACCAGAACTTTTTATAAAAATTCTTTGGGCCTACAGTCAAGGAAGAGGAATTTCCACTAACAGTAACAACATAAATTACATGGAGATTATTGACACTGTAAGTACTCCCAGATGTGTGGAGTGCTACAGTATTTAAAAACAGCTACTTTTGTGTAGGAAGGAAATGCATTTGAGTGTGGCTTTGCACTGATATGGTTACAAACAGTTGTGTTTGCCTTCATAAGTTTCAAAGCAGATTACTGCATGCATAGGCTTGGATAGTCTTAAAGAAGAAACCTCTGTAAGATAATATCTTATAAAAATATCTGAACTATATACAAAAAGAAGTAAATGCAACAGTGCCAACTCAGTAAGTTAAAGGAGTATTTTCATTGCTCAGTTGTGTATGATTAGCTTTTGAGGATCAGCTACTTAGCCATCAGCTACTTTTGTGGATTTAGTGATCAACTACTTTTGTGAATCTTGCCACTTAGAGGCAAGAATCATGATAGTGAGACTCTTGACTGGAAAAACTGATGATTTCATGATCAGCAGATCAACAGATGTGGCATTGCTGATGTTTGAGTTGCAGTGGACTGGGGAAAAGCTGATAGCATTCTGCTCAGAGTTAGAAAGGAGGGTTACGTTTGCTAAGGTTTGCACGGTTTAAATTCTAAAACTCAAATGAATCTATCAGTAAACCTAAATTAAGATGTAGCTTTTCAAGTTGTTTCTGAACTAAGATATATAATACTGGGGTACCTGAGCTGGATGTTTAAAAAAATTTGTTCTTTGGAAATGTTTGTCTATGAGCTGTGATTATAGTTTAGTCTGCTGTCTACATTGTGGCTAAAAGAAACAGAAAAGCCCTACAAAAGAAATACCATGAATCTTGATTAAAAAAATGAACAGTATGCAGATTAAAAAAATGAACCGAAATGAAATTCTGAGAAGATAGGTGATATCTTCTCAGAATTTCAAAACAAAAATCTCGTGTAATCAAAAATATTGTATTTTAAATTTTATGAACAATTACTGTTTGATTAGGATGCTTTTTGGCACAATGATTCCTTGGGAACTAAGTCTCCAAGTAGGTCATGATTTCAAGACCACTAGACTTTTCTCTCCAACAAAGGCATAGCAATGGCTCATAAAAAATATGTCTGATTTATGGCTTTCTGTGTGAGTAAATGTGATCTGAAATGAGCTGCATGTTTTGTATCAGGCTCTTAGGGTACCTGATGAGCCTGATATGTTTTAATCACTACAGATTCTGCAATATTAGAGATTGCAGAGGTGCCAAACAGCCAAAGATCAACCAAGTCAAAGTCTTTTTGAATCATATATACAAAAATCAAACACCAGAACTTTCAGGCTAGTGTTGAAAATAGTGAATCAAATGTTCATATAAGCCTATGAAGAATTTTCTTTGTTTGCATATGCTCAAATTCAGAGATGCAGTCCCTTGTGATGCAGCCTTAGAAGGAGTGATATCGTATAACTGTTCGCTTTAACTGGAATTTTGGAGAACAGCGTAGTTATGTGCTGTATTAGCAGCAGAATGATGCTGTGTAAATGCCCCTGTCTTAATGACAAGTGGCTGACAATTCTAAATCACAGGCATTTTGAAAGATTTTCTTCAGCATGTTATGACTCTTACGTGTCAGCCATCCCACCTATCCTTGCTTTGCATGCAAATACAGCCCCAATAATGTACACTATGATTTTTTTTCTCCATTTCTATTAGGTAATGGGTTAAAGTTATTCTTTAAGAAAATCTTAACTGAGGGACTTAATGCTTGATGGCTTTTAGTTGTTGGACTTAGAAAAAGTGTTGGATAATCCCTTCAGAGACATTCTAAACAGATTCAATATGACAAGTATGATGAGTTGTCCAAAGTAATTGGTCCTTAGAATGATCATCTCCAAAATTTAATAATTTTAAATAGATTCACTCCAAATTGTCACCTAAAGATTTTTTTATTATTACCTTTGATTGTTAAACCTCCACTAGACCTATTTCCTCATGGCTGTAAAAGTCCAGTTTGGCTTGAAGGTTTTGAAAAGTCATTGAGAAATAACCAGAAGAATGAGAAAATAGGACTGGAAAGAAGAATGTCAAAGCATGTTTTTTTTTTAAAAAAAAACTTCCTCCTTTTTTTTTTAAAGAGGGCATATTAAATTATTTACTGAGCCTCCTATGTGTACTGAATGTATTTGTGCCAGTACAAAGGTCTGCTGAATATGTTGGCTAAATAAATGTAAACTAGCTGTAAGCATGAATCTAGTTGTTTCAGCTGCTATTTTGGTTTATATCTCAGCCTCTTTATATATATCTCAGCCTAATGGGAGAACTTTAAAAACACTGGTATCAAAAAAAGGAATTTAAGGAGGGTTAACAAGCATCACATTATATGGGAAAAATAGTAAACATGTGAAGACAGTTATCATTGAATTTATGAGATTACTAACCTACTAACAAGTCTTTTGTTGTTGCTTGTTTGTTTTTAAGAAAGATAAAAATGCAAAACAATGCTCAATGAAGCAAGAAACTGGGATGGAAAGGATTATTCAAGTACTTGTCATATCAATCTGATAAAATCTGTTATCTCTTAGATGACAACAGAAAGAATAACCACAGTGAAATTGCAAGTCTTAATAACACAATTAAAACTATACCTTATTTGAAATAGAAAACAGGTGATATGACATGATGAAAAGGGTAACAGTTAATCCCATATTCTGAGATCCAGAATGCAGATGCAAGTTAAGCCACTTGAGGTTTCTTAGTGATGACAAAAAATCAAAGACCACTATATTAATAGCAATGCATTAATTGCCACCAAATAACTGAGACCAGCTGGATAGGAGTTTTTGCAGACAGTTTGCAGAATAATCCAGAACATAGGATTTAGTGATAATAGAGGATTTTAACTATTTCTGCCGGGGGAAAAAAACCACAGACATTCAACAATTTTTTGATATACTCTGGTGATTTTTTAAATGCAAATGGTGAATAAAAACAACTGAGATAAAGGTATTCTAGATTTGATTTCATTTACTAGGAATAAATGGAGAATGTTAGTGTAGAAAGTGACTTTGATGACAATGATCGGGAAGTGATAGCTGGGAGGACTAATGGCAAAATAAAAGTAGTTGATTTTAGGGAAATAGACTTCAATAAACTTAAACATCTGGAAGATATAATTTTCCAGGAAAACTGTCAGAGAGATAAGGGAACTAAAGGGAGGAAGAGGTTCCTTAAATACATTAGTAGCAAGAACATAAATAATATTCTATTTTGGATGAAAGATAGGCCGAGTAAGATACCAGCTTGTTTAAATCAGGAATTCTTTCTTTATCTTAGGTGAAGGAAGGACTCAGTCAGAAAAAAAGGAAAAAAGAACAGATTATTCTGAGCAGCACAGCAAAAAGAGTGTGTTAATTCTACTGTCTATAAGTAGCTTAGAAGAGCAACAAGAAACATTTCTCAATATGGACTAGTTTTAAAGAAAAAACAAGGAAATTGTCACTCAGTGGAGGGAGACTATTTTGGACAAAGGAGATCTAGGAGACAGATGTTATTAATATGTTTTTCATTATCAATCTTTACAAAACTGACCATCTGCAAGAGGTAGCTAGTTTAGTGCATTCTGGTGAGACAATGTCTCAGCCTTTAATAGGGGAAGCACTATCTAGGATGCCACACAGTACCAAATTGGCTGAGCCTGAGGTATTCCATCCGAGGGAAAATGGAGAATGACCTGTCATAGTAAAACTCACTATAGCCAGACTTGAGATGGGGGTATTGCTTATGGTTTTGTGATGCCTGTACTTTGTATTGGTAACTGAAATGCAGCCATTCTGTTTTCTACTGTTTTGGCAATGGAAAGTGACATAACTTCCCATCCTACAAAATCTTTCCATTTTCCCACTTGTAACTGAATTAAATGAAGTCTCCTCTCAAGTAACATAGCAGCTAAGCCAAAGGGGTCTAGACTAGTCTGTCTAGATGGATGAGGTTTTATACTAAGTTTTGCTGTTTTCACACGAGGAATATAAAGAGTGATTTTTTCATGGAGTGAATTTTAGTATTTACTTGAGTTGTTTCTACTTTCATCCTGGAAAGCTAGGCAAAATATCATATGCATTTGGATAAAGCACAACTCATACAAGGCTTATGGCAAATGGTAGAATAATCCTAATTTAAGTCAGAAACAAGATGTTTGTTTAGTTAAAATCACATCAAAAGTAGTTCCTACTGAAGTAATTTTTTTCCCCTAGGTCATAGATTATGCTTTATGTAAATTAGTTACACCCTATATATGGATTTACAAAGCAATATTTTAGAGCTATGTGCAATGCGTATTGTACTGCAATGTGTATTGTACTGGAAGTCTAAAAACTCTGCTAAACTATGGGGGGTTTACATAAAGTGTTGGATAAAAAAATATATATGTGATCCAAAGGACTCTATGCAGAGATGCTATGTAGACATATGACATATGCACCCATACATATGCATGTTTATTTGCACACAAAAATCCTTTTATGTAATTCAAACATAGAGGTATTGAAAACAAAGTTGTTAGGAAAAACATTTAAATAGTTATACATAATGTATGTGTATATACATTTGTGCACACATCCACTGCTCCCCAGAAAGCCATTCTTGTCTCTCAGTCCTGACACTAGTATGTAATAGATCCAACATTTGGGACCAGTATTACTATGGGTTGCTGACCAACCTAAAACTTAACTTAGAAAGAGCACCTAGTGATGATTCTGTTACTTGCAGAGCTGTAGAGAATAGGCTGTGTGCGACTCCAGCGCCTCCCATTATACTCTGCAGTTATTGAACAACTCCTTGTGATTGGAGAGAAGTGCTGAAATTGCTTTCTTTGTCCCTGGTAGTACAAAATTACTTTGTGTACGATAAGAATCTAGTTACTTTTTTGATCACTTGAACTAAAGATTAAATAGCTATTAGGACAGCAATTACTGAGACAGAAATTTAACAGCGTGGATGTGGAAAGCATCTTAGAATATCTTTGAGGAAGAAGTGTATATAATCACTTTAGCTGAGTGAAATACAGGCTTCTGTGGCTGATAGATGTAGCAAGATCACTCCCCCTCCCCCCCCCCACACTTTACTCTTCCATTTATTTCTGCTCCATCCCTTGTGCTGTTAAAATATTTCATGTAGCAGGACTGTGAGCTGAGTTGGTGTTGTGACCTGAGTGAAAAGTAACCTAGAAGTTAAAAACAAAAAGAGGTAAGATCTGATTCTGAGGTGACTCACATTAGTACTGTATCAGCACTTGAACGTGAAAAGGGTAGATTTCATGAATGTCTGACTGAGCGGCAAAGTCAGCATGCAGCTCTTGGCAGCCGGTCTTAGTTTCTGAATTCAGGGCTGGAATAGCCACTTTTCAAGTGAGATCAGTAAATGTGCTCTTAATGTTGCTGATGACACATATAAAAATAAATACAGACTGCAGAAATGGGAATTCTCTCACTGAGAGTAAAATATTTAAAATATTTAAAATATTTAAAATAAAATGCATATTTATTGCGGATGAGTCTGTTTGGTTGTGTCTTCCTGGCAATTTCAAGACTTAAAGGCAAAATTCATTCCAATTCATTTTTAACATGTCCTTCATATGCATAAAACTTGAATGAGTGATATCCTTTCCACAGTATATGTTGCATGAATTGACATTTAAAATTTCCTGTGAAGTAGCTTTTTTAATAAATGTTAGTATACAGTAACGAAATATTTCATCAATGTTAGGAGTACTTACTGAGCAGATTTTGTGAGACTTCAGACTTTCAACTCAGCATGAAAATGAGGAGTAGGCAGAGTTGTTTGGCAGAAAAGCACATAACATAATAAAAATAAAGAGGTCAGTACCAGAGAATGAAGGTACAAGTATATTTTAGCTTCAGCAAATTTTCCATACTATGCTTTATTATATCATAACCATCAGTCCTGCAAAAATGCACAACAATTTCATTGGCAATGTTGCCAAAAAGAATACTACAATGCCAGGTTCTTAGGGACTACTTCTCCATAGCCTTGCATGTTGTATACTTGGTCAAGATGTGGCAAGAAAATAAAGCATGCTTTATTAGCGATCTTTAAGACCGCTAATACAATATGGTATAATCAAATACTGCATTGTATTCTGATAAATGTTATAGAATGCATTGAGAATTTACATGGAGAAATTTTACAAATAATAATGTTATCATAAACATCAGACTTCTTATTTTCTTCTACAATCAAGATATTACAAACAGAGAAAGAAGTAATGCATGAGTTTAGTGGAATTATTTTCCAGATCAGGAAAAGTGAAGATATTTGGCAACAAGGTTTAAATCATATCTTTCTCTATTTGTTGCCATATGGCTTCAGTTGCTTCACTATATTCAAGGATGTAAAAATATTATTATAATACTGTAACAGAAGCGTTTTTAATAAAGAAGTATTATTATAATATTGTAACAGAACTGTTTGTGCAGTATCTTGTGTTTGCGACTCATGTGCACTCTGTTATGTTTGTGATTGATGCACAAAACGTGAGCACAATTTGTGTTTGTATGGACAAATAGTTGAAATTTTATTTATAGGCAATTTATATCTCAAATCAAGATCTCTGTTATAATCCTGAATTTTTCATTAAGATACATTCTTCATCAATCCTTAATATTTTCCCAGAATTCCAAGGGAGTGCCAGATCAGCAAAAGAGAAAGGGCTGCATTTTACCTTTACTTAGAAATGCTAAAATTGCATAGAAAGCTCTGTATGTATACTTAAATGGTGCTTAGAGGTACATTTAATCTGAAATGATGGTAGTTGGTAGTTTTTGGTTTGTTTGTTTTCCTTTTTCTCTTCTGTTGGAACCAGGTAGTACTGTATGTTGTTGTTTTCTGGATTTTCTAAGATATTTTTCAGTTGCAAGTCTACCTGCCAAATGACTTTCCATGAGCTGTTAGAGATCTCTAGCCTTCTCCTCTGCATTTCATTTTCATAAACATTCAGAGTTATCTTTTCTTTATCCGTGCTACTCTTACTTACTCCATCTCAGTTGTATTGCACATTCCCAAGTCAGTTCAGTACTTTGATTTGTATTTTGCGTTCATTGGCTGCTATTCTTAGCCAGCAGTGCTTTTCCTCTCATCATGTTCAGTATATTTCTGAACTCTTCAGTTGTATGCATGTGATTTATCCTGACTTCCCTTTCATGCAAATCTACTATTTCATTACCCTGTATCCTTTATTCTACTATGCTTTGAAGATAATTATCCTCCTTTACTGCAGTCTCTTTGCCAGGATCTATTCCAAGACCTTGTCTTGGAGCAGCAAGCAGAAGAACTGATTACTTTTCTGAAATACAATCTCTATTATCTATTTATTGAACTATTTCAGAATGCTGAAACAAAGCAGATTATCTTCTGAAGTGATATAAAGATTGTCCTGTGAGTTATTTATGCCTCATTATGTAACATTAACCGGGGGAGGGACAAGAACTGACATCTTCTCCTCCCTTGAAGTTCCCTGACCACTTATATATCCTTATAACTTAACTTTGCAAATATACCTTATAACGTAACTTTGCAAATCCATCATATGCCTTTGTTATGAATATACTGTGGCATGCTGTTTTCTCAAATTAAAAGTAGCATTATTAAATGAGAAGAAGCTTCAAAAATGGAGAAAGATATAATGTGAGAGTGAAAAATTTGACTGTTTTTTAAAAGAAAATACAAGAAAATAAAAGAAGTATTTATTTGTGTGTATAATGAGATTGTGGAGCCATCCTCTTATTTGTACGTGGCAAAAGCCTTACAAAGTGATCTGCTTGTGGAAAATGTGCAGGAAAAAAAGCATGAAGAAAGAGACTAGTGGGTACATGAGGACTACCTCTTGACAAAAATGATTTTTTTTTCTGTGAGGTCTGTGAAGCAGTATGCATGTGGAGTGCAGATACTGTCCTTTAATCCTTTAGATGTGATGGAGTACCCAAAATATTAGAAGAATATAAAGAAATAGAGAACTGAAAGTCAGGTTCCATCAAAAAATGACAAAAAGACATGTGGAGATGAACATGCAGCAACTCCAGAAACCAAAAACAAACAAACAAACAAAAACCCTAAATATGATTTGGAAAGTCACAAGAATTGTAGCAAGAAAAGTGCATCATTTTGCAAGAGTTTACAAAACTTCAAAGTATATGCAAGGATTGACTAGGAGGATGACAACACTGCTGTCATGAGCCAATGTGATATCAAAGACAAACATTAAAATAGGAGACATAATGACCAGAAGATGCGTAAAGTTCAGAACGAAGATTGTGGCAAATAAATGTGGTAATAAAAAATATAGATTAAGAGAATATGCAAGAATATATAGATGTATCAGAATGAAAAAATAATAAAATATTGGCAAAACCTTTTCAGTGGGGGAGGGCACTCATGGGAGGAGGGAAAGAATTTGAGGAAATATTTAAAAGGATCATCCTGGAAAAAAAAAGATTTTAGCATGCTCAAAAAGAATTCACTCAGCTCTTTCATGTCTTATGTCCTGTAGCAGAGCTTGATATGTATTTCTCTGGAGAGCAAGTAACGTTACCCACAGACTGCATACAGTTACTGTTCTTTGTAGGAGGGAAAAAAAGATCCAAACTCCAAACTGGTAATGCTCTTTCCAAATTCATACATCTCTAGTAACTGTGTAAAAAAGGGAACATTTTCAGTAATTCAGGTGGAGATATCAAAAAGAGATGTTTGATGTCTGATGTTATTTTTTTTCATTTTTGATGCAGTGACAGAAATCTGACAAATGTCCAGGCAGAGAAGCAGGCAGTATGTAAACATACCTGTGCATATATTGCAGCCCTTTTGGGAAATATTGTTTTTTTCAGATTGCAGTATTCATTATGACTAGCACCCTATTCATTTCACAACCATAAATGATAGAAGGTCATTCCTGCAGTGAGTTCTAGGATCCATATACTTAACCTTTTGATTTTGGGCAAAAGTCTAGGAAAGTATGAGCACAAGATACAAAGGAGATTTTGAAAAAAATCTAAGGTATGAGCTTAAGTGAAACAGGAAAAATGTAAACTGCCTCCTATATTCTGATGTTGAAGATACTGTTAAGGCTAGTACCATAATGCTTTAGAAATGTGCCAAAATACAGACAAGGAAAATGGAAAAAAAATCTATTTGAGGAGCACAGGAAAAGAAAAATCCTGTGTGGTAGCGTGAACAGAGGCTTGGTTGCCCATCTATTTTCTGAAAAAATGCCCTCTCCAAATATGCTATCAGTAGAATAGTAACCATGAAATCAAACCTGTTTTGACTAGACAGTGTCAACTTTAGTAATATCTATCTGCAAAACAGAGTTGAATAGTGAAGAGTTTAGACTGAGAGGCATGAATACAGATATACCAGAACAGGGTTGTGAAGATCTTTCCTGAAGAAGGTGGGCTCTGTCACAAATTATTATACCTAAGCTATAGAGGGGCAAAGTGAAGCTTCACTTGCTGTCTGCTGCCATTTTCTTTTCACAGAGAGCAGAAAATACATGTGCCCAGTTATGCTACAAATGCTATAGGCTTGCAGGTGTATCCAGACAGCAAAGAAAAACTGCAGAGTTTTGGCATCTGGGAGGAACTCATAATTCCTAAAAGTAATGCTATGCTATAATATTATGGTTCTGAATGATTCTGTAATAGGAAACAATAGATGCTTATGAAAGTTGTACTGAAAAAGATAGTCCTCTTGTTATATCAACAAGTACTATAACAAAGTAGGCATCTTCTCTGCATTGAAACAGTGGAAACATATTTTGCTCAAGAAAATGTCAGTCAGAGTAGCCACAGTGGGTGGAGTATTGAGATGGAAAGGGGTGGGCTTCTTAGGACCAAGTCCCATGGACTGTGCAGCTGTTTTGCTGTGTGTTTTTCCTAACCTGAGATGTAATGTTGACTGCACTATTGTTTGATATCACAAGACACCTAAGAGCATGAGGTTGGAGTTTATTTAAATGTTTCCTAGGCTAGGTAGATATAATGAGCTCCCTATATTTAGCCTCCCTTAGCAAGAGATGATTGGAAATGGTTGTTGGATTAGATAGATGTTGATAGAAGCTCACAGAAAGCCAATATTTAATCATTTAATCATTTAATAAAATATGCTTTTACCAGATTCCTAGGCTCTAAATATCACAAAGCTTAAGACATGTAATGTTTTTCTCTAATTGCCTCAGTGAATATTTCAGATTGAAATTGCTAAATCAGGAAAAGCTGCAACTAATCCTAGTAGAATGGTCAAGAAAGTGTTAGCAAGCATTCTGTGAGGAGCATTTTGTTAGCTGAGATCTCTGCAGGTTGAAAGTGGTTCAGCAGGTACTCACACATAATTGAGTGTCTGTTATAAATTTGAGGCTCTTTGGAAAAATGGTGCCACTTCTGTAGTTTTGTGGCTAGCAGTAGCTCTCCATTCCATTGTTTTGCTGTTCTTTGTTGCACTCATAGCAGAAAGTAAATGTTTCATGGCAGAGAAAATGAAATTTTTTTTTTGATCTAAAATGATTTTTTTTTATTTTAGTGAGGAGAAAACAAGTGGTTTAGTATTGACTTTCTAATTTTGCTTTTTTTTTTTCAGTGTTTTCTGTTCATTGACCAAGCAGAAACCAGTTGTTCATTCAGCCCTGATTTATGTCTGTTACTGATAAACTGCTCCCCTATTCACATTCTTATGATGAAGGATGAGCCCTTAAGATTTAAACTGAGTTCATTAATGGCAGAGGGAAATAGATTGGGGCCATTTGCATGCTCCTGACCTCAGTGCAGCTTGGAGTAGTACACATCTTTGTGTGGACCCTCTGGGCCCACCACTTTCTTGCAAGAGGACAAGGTAGAGGGTGAAAGGAATAACCCAGTGCTTTAAGTGGAACTGAACTATGTCAGCTATAATAGGCCACATATAAGGTGAAATAAGTGCATTCATTAAGTCTTCAGTGCTAGTCAATAGAAGTCATGTCACATCTGTTGTAGAAATGACACAGTTCTGATTGTATTTAAGCCACGAGTCTGGAAATAATCTTCAGATTAGTTAAACTGTAGAACCTTTTGCACACTTAGAATTTGCTACCAGGAAGGGCAAGTTAAATGCAGAGAATGCTCTGTCTTATAGTAGATAGTTAATCAATATTCTGCTTCTGTCAGAGGATGTGTCTTAAAACGTTACTCCTGGAACATGGAGATACTTATTACCTATTTTTTTTTCTATATTCAACTCAAGCTATGTGGGTGACTTTTGAATACATCACATTTTGGGCAACTATAAATTGCAGTTTGATTCAATATGGTTGTTCTGGCACTAGACTTATAATAGGATTTTTTTTTGTTAGAAAGGATCACGCGATCCTTTAGTTTTCTAGCTTGCTGGAGAAATAGTTCAGTTTACTAGAATTCTAGTACTTCTAACCACTAAGGTAACAAATTATAGATCACTACATATATGGAAGTTAACAATTGATGATCTGCAATAATTTTTAGAAAGATGTGCAACCTAAATTTCTAGGCCGTTAGAGATGTTTCATTTATTCCATCTCACTGTTAAAAACTTGTGACTTGAATTTGTCTAGTTTTTTCTGTGGGCTACTTGTTCTGCTTTTATTGTTCTTGACTAGATTAAAGAACCTTTTAATATCTGGTGTTTTGTTCAGGGAATATATTTGTTCACTCTAATGCAAACATTACTTGATCTTTTGATAAACTAAACAGATTGAATTTCTTAATTCACTTGCTGTGAGACTTTGGCTTTGGTCCTTAAATCATTTTTGCAATTCCTCCCTTAAACTTTTTCTCTTTTCAGTATCCTTTACTGTTTTGCTGATGCTGGAACTGCAGCACCTGTACTGGTGCTCAGCCATGAATAAGAGTGGTAAGGTAATCCTAGTGCTCTTACATACTGCTAGTCTGTTTCCATAAGCAAGATCTGTATTATCCATTTGTACAGTGGAGATACATTGGCAATTTGTGTTCTGTTGCCATTTTCAAAGTCAATGTTTTCCAGAATAGTGTTCAATTTACTAATATGACTGGTATTCCTTTTTTCTATATCTATGACTCTGCATTTGATTTTCTGAAGGCACATATTATTAGATGGGGCTTAAATTTATTAGATCACTTGTCAGATCACTTTGCATAACTGCCCTCCCTTAGTATTATGCTAAATTTTGGCTAATCTACAAATCTGATAATTAATCTTAATTTCAAATAATTTGTGAAATATTGAAAAGCCTTGATCTGTGGAGCATACAAGGTAATTACAACTTGATGATTTTCAGTGACAGTTATTATTTAAGTGCCATTAGTTATCCATTCCTCTAGTCATTTAAGAATTTTTAGTAGCTCTGCAGACTGCTAGATTTTTTGCTGATTTGGTGAAATTATTTTAGAGACTGCTTGCTTACCATTGACATCTGTCTTGTGTGGTCACAGTTTTAAGCACCTTAAATAAAAAAAGCCAGGATCCTACCTGTTATTTTTGAGATATTTATGATACATGAGTGGCAACTCTCTTTGTAATTACAGAATCACAGTCCTTGAGGTTGCCCCTCTGGATGTTACCTGATAAACCCTCATGCAAAAGCAGGGTCAGCTAGAGCAGGTTTCTCCTGACCTGATCATCAGGCTTTGAATGTCTATAAGGACGGAGTCTGCACAGCCCCTCTGAGCAACCTGTTTCAGTCCATTGCTGGACTTGTGCAGTAGCTCCACATGTTTCTTGTACTGGGTAGCACAGCACTGGACAAGTTACTCCATGTGTGACTTTTCTATTGGCAGGAGAAGGATTACCTTACTGGCAACTTTCTTTCTAAAGCAGCCAGTGTGCTGTTAATTTATCTTTATTGCCAGGGCACATTGCTGACCTGTCTTCAACTTGTCCAACAATACCTACAGGTCCTACTATGTCAAGCTATGTTCCAGCTGGTTGTGCACCAGTATGTGCTGGTGCATGATTTTATTCCTTGCTACTGATAGGATTTGGCACTTCCCTTTGAACTCTGGGAGATTTCTGTTGGCACATTGCCACAACTTGTTGAGATCCCTCTGAAAGGCAGCACAACCATCAGCCACTTCTCACAAATTTTATTCTGTCTCTAAACTTGCTGAGGGTGCACTCTGTTTCATCATCCAGATTGTTAATGAGGATGTTACACTATTAGACCTAGTACCAAACCCTGAAGGACACCACTAGTGACTGGCATTCCAGACAATTTTCAGCCTAATATTAACTGCTATTCCTTTCCTTTCCAAGCTGATCATGTAGTTGTTGAAAATTTTGGTTGGTCAGTTAGGATTTCCCCTTTGAAAATCCATTCTGTTACTCCAAGTCACCTTCTTGTCATTAATGTATTTAGAAATTGATTCCAGGCAGATTTGCTCCATCACATTTGTAGGAATAAAGTTGAAGCTGACTGGCCTGTAATTCTCTCACTCTTCTCACTCTCTTCTTTCAAGATATTCATGACATTTGATTTTTTTTCCCATCCTCTGGATCTTCTCCTGAATATCATGAGCTTCCTAAAAGAATCAAGAGTGTCATCACAAAGTCATCACTAATGCCTGCATCCAATCAGGTTATATAGACTTGTGCTTGCCCAATTTATTTAAATATACCCTAGTTTAATTCACCTCTACTGATAGCAAGTTGTTCTCGCTCCATATATTCTCATTGGACTTAGGGGCCTGGGATTCCTGAAGACCAGTAAAGAATGAAACTAAGAAGACATTGACTACATGAGTCTTTTCCATTTCCTTATGACTGAATCCCTGCCCCATTCAGTGGAGAGGCTGTGCAAGTCCCACCTTCTTCTGCTCCTTAGGTGTATGTAGAAGCACTTGTTCTCCTTCATGTCCAACATTCAACTCCAGGTGGACTTTGGCTTTCCTAAACTCATCCTTGCACTTTCAGTGTGTCTGTATTCCTCTGACCTTGCTTCTATGTCCTGTATGCTGCAGTTTTTGAGTTTGATCAGGAGCCCTTTGTTCACCCATATTGGCTTTCTAATGCTTAACTTTTGGCATCTGAATATGGACTATTCTAGAACTTAGAGGAGGTGGACCTTCAAAATCAACTGTTCTCAAAGAATTTGTAAGTTTGGCTGCACACAGTAAAGCAGACTTTTGGACCTACAAATAGTACAAAATGAGAACTGCTTTACAGTTAGGTGCTGCCAATTTGTGAGTTAAATGGAAATACTATTTTTTGCTTTCATTTCTGTCTGCACACTGAAATATAAGGTGTGTGAGAAATGTAGAATGAAAGGATTTAGAGAATCAGATCCAAACTTACCTATGAAGTTTTGGCTCTGAACAAAAAGCATGCAAGTATGGGATACCTGGAGTGCACTATATAGAGTCATCTTTGATCTTACTAAGTTACTGAAGGTATGATGTAATTCCTGACAGGGCTCCAAGTCAATGAATCTGTCTTCAATTCAAACAAATGCAGTGGTCTAAGATACATAATAACTTCTGCATTGTATAAGGAAGTAATTGATGCTTCTGATTGCCATTGTCTCCTATCAAACCTTTTTTATTTTGCAAATCTAAATAATACAGCATGCAAAACTTTGTTTTGCTCCACACAAATAGGAAGGAAATCACACTTGACATGCTGCATGTTTATATGTCTGCATGTATTTTCAGAGATACAAGAGAAGAATAGTCTCTAAAATTCTGCCCTCTTTGATGGTTCTCTGCACTCAGATTGGAAGTTTGGCAAGGGATATTTCCTATATTTTATTTTTCAAAGTTTTATTTTTCAAAATTAGACCCCACTGTTATTTGGCATGAATTCCACAGAAAAAAGATTAGAACTATCGAATATTCTAGTCCTTCAAGGACTATAATTAGAGGAAAGGAAAACAAATAGAGGACTTCTTGAAGAAAAAATAATACTCTTTTTATGTTAATATTTAAATTCTTGTGTATAATTAGTTTCAGCAAAGAAACCTGAAAATAGAGATGCTTATAAAAGTGTATTATATTTAGATATCATGTATGCTTCAGTGAAATGTTAGAAGTCTGAAGGATTTGAATGCATGAGATGATTCATTTTGGATATGTTCATTCAACTCAGACTCGCTCGTTGGTCTAAGGTTTATACTTGTTCAAAATCTTTTATATTTATATTTTCCATTATAGTCCGTTCTTGTAAGTGCATTGATTTTGGAATTATGATGGCTAGAAGACAGCTAGCTCCATCATTTTTTTTTAAATATGAAAGTTGCATAAGGATTGCAGGACACGCTTGTAAAAGAAGGTAATGGTGTATTTTGTTTTATCCGATTGCTTTAGCACCTTGCAGTTTCCTCAGCTATCAGACTAGCCAAAGAAGTGTGAGTCTGAAAATCAGAAAAAGATGGGGAAGTAATTTGATGCTATTGGTGTTATGTATTTTGGCAACAGACTGTGAAAATGTGCAAGAATGTTTGCAAGTGGTATAAATGAATATGTGGAAAGATGTGGATCTGAGGTACCTTTTTAAAAATAAAATAAAACACTTTTAACACAAGAAGAGCTTTTTATGTTTCCCTGGTGTGAAAATTATTAGCAACTACAGGCAGTCTCCATCTGGGAATTTGGAGCCTGATGTCTGGTCTTTCAATCAGATTAGTTGATGATACTAGAAGGAGCTAATGATACTTGGAAGAACTGTGCTTAGTTTATGACAACAAAAGACCCAATCAGCGTCATGTGGCTAACAGCTCACAGACATCTGGAATAAGCTGTTTTCCCATGGAATTAATTTTTGTTAAATTTATATCTTGAATCTTTGCCTCTTTAACATAAGACTTGCAGGAAAGTAGGGGAAAAATAAATATTGTGTCAAAGTTTCAACTTCTAAGTTGACAGGAAAGGGAAAATAGTAGATTTATGCCTTTCAGTTTTTCCTTGCAATATCTTGAGAAGGACTGATGATCTATTAATTATGGACTTTTTAGGAGTGGTGGAGATGAGAGGGATTAGATTTTTCCTGCTCTACTTTTATTCTTAGATGTATTGCAAATGTTGTTGTGTGATTAATTGATGTGATCCAGCAGCTTTATGTTGCTTCTGGGAAATGAAGCAACTAAAAATCTGGTAAAAATGCCTGGTGCGCAATTTTTCCTCAGTAGTCAATTTTTCCAGTGGTTTAGATTTATCAGTTTTTCTAGTGCTATGTTCTTGCTATCTGAGGTTTGAAAAGGTGGAAGACAGACAGAAAAGCATACATAGCTACCCCAGTCATTGACAATTGGATCAGGTTCTTGTGAAGATGGTTGTAAGTTACAGCATGTTAATTGGACAAATATTTTCACTTTTCTCTTTCATTTTGCTAGTGCTGTTCCTAGGAGCTTACAGAGCAATGATACTGGAACTTGGTTTTTTTTTCAATCCATAATTGAAGGGATAAGAAAGTTAAATATTCAACAAAAGGACCTTTTTTTTGTACTAGTAATAAACTTGTTCTGACTGCGAGCAATTGTTTTCAATCTGTTTCAGACATGAAAAGAACTTGTTTTGCTGGAGGGTTGTCTGGATTTTAAAATCATCAGCTGATATCATTTAAAATATTTCCATTTCTTACGCATTTTAGTTTCTAAATTGTTTTTCACTGAGTTAGTAAAGAAACACAAATAAAAGAGAAACAGCTTTGGAACAGCCTGGGTAATGCACTAGGACCTGTATACATCTCCCTTTTCAGCAGTAGTTGTGCTAACCTGAGGAGTTAACCCAGCAGATTGTGGGCACTAACATTTACCAGCCTCTTGATCATCTGTCTGTGTGATCCCATCCTCTAACTTTTCTTTAATTATAAAAAAAATCTTTAATTAAAAGAATATGGGCTGTTGTTAAACAGTAGCCTTGAAATGGTGGGTTTTGATACTCAACCAGTAGCTAACACAACCATCTTAAATGGCAAATGAAAAAAGGCAGTGATCTCTGAGTATTTCTATACAATGAGATGTAGTCAAAGTCTGTCATTGCTTGTATTTCTAGTTGTCAACTTGCTTTCAGATGGAACCATTTAGACATAACACTATGCTTATATCCAGACATATTTGTCTTGTGCCCAGCTGAGAGGCAATGGCATACTAGTAGAGGCAGAGTGTCACAGTTATCCAGCTTTTATAGGTATTTTTCTTTTAACTTGTTCTTTCAGCAAGTGCCCAACATGGAACTCATCATGGAAGCAGCTATTGAATTTCAAGTTCTATGTACAGTTTCTAGTTAGCATGCAAACTTGTGTTTGTTTTGCTTACTGTTTTACTCTTGGCTTCTAAAGCATGCTTTTCTTTGCTGTTAAACATAGTTCCACCTTGACAGGTACCCAAAATTCCAAAGATATGAATCAAAGATATGAATCAAATGTATCATAGCCCTTTATAATCATTCAGGTGTTCCATACAATATCCACTAGTGACCTATGTGTATAAAAATTGGAAATATCAGGATGTCTCTGCCTATTCCATTGCTATGTGGAATCAATACATTATTCCTCTAAGTCATCATGGGAAGAAATATAGGATAGGAGCGAATGGTAAACCAGTGGATTTTAGTCCCAGTTTTGATGCAGCTCACGAGGAGTTGCTTCTGCAAGATGTGTATACCACCCCAATTTCTGATCTCTATCTGCCTTATGGCTATCTCAGATGCCTGAGATATTAGAACTGGCATTGGTTGCTGCTGACTCCCAGTGCTGTTTAGCAGTTCCCTCACCCATCATTTCAGTGATTTCACAGGTAAATGAGGAACCTCGGTATTCAATAAACAGGATGTTCCTTGAAAGAAAAAAAGAAAAATAGATCTTCATGAAGATATACTTAAAAGCCTGAAATGATGTATTTATGTTAGTTAAGTAGTAAGCTGGGAAGAAGCTAAATAATAATGTAGGAAGTCAGGAAAAAAAAGTCAGAAAACTAAAAAGTAAAATGGGCAAAGAATTTAAATAGAATATTGTAAGGAATTTAAAAAGTCGTTCATAAACTTCAAGAGGAAATATCTTGAGTGAAAACTAGGCTATTAGTAATCATGAAGAGAATTAATGACAAGTCATAAATACTATAAATTCTAAAACTTTTAAAGACTTTTTCTTTAACAATACGAAAAAAAAATGCCTCATTAGAAATTGCATAACTTGAAATTTGTATTAGGAGAATAGTGTGAATAAAATCACCTGAATATACAGAAGATAGGCTGTACAATTTTAGCTGTTTTCTCCATTTCTTATTTCTATTAATCTATAAGCAGAAAAATAATTATTGATAAGAGGCAAGAAAATGTTGGGAAATATACTGCACACAGTACTGTGTGCAGTTCTGGGCTCCCCAGTATGATATGGACATGGAGCTTCTAGAGAGGGCCCGAGGGAGAGCCACAAAATGATTAAGGGACTGAAATATCTCTCATACGGAGAGAGACTGTGTGAGTTGGGCCTGTTCAGCTTGGAGAAGAGAAGGCTGAGAGGAGATCTTATTAACATGTATAAATCCATGAAGGGGGATTGTAAGGAAGAGGGGGCCAAGCTTTTTTCAGTGGTGGCCAGTGATAGGACAAGGGGTAATGGGT
>JAUBOD010000166.1:247930-263966 GCA_032353885.1 Nothura maculosa
CTGGATGCCACCCTGTGCCACATGCTCTAGGTGTGCCTGCCTGAGCAGGAAGGTTGGACTAGATGATCTCTAGAGGTACCTTCCAACCTTGAAGATTCTATGATTCTATGATTCTATATGTATATATAATTTTCTGCTCTAGATGGTCGTGATAGTCCGAAAAACCTCTGATAATTATTTCTGAAAACACAGAGGCTGCAGATGTGCTGAAAACAAAGTCAGTGTAATGTTAATCTTTAGGTAAGTGTCATCCTGAGGAAGTTTATCAGTGAAGTGGAAAGCAATGGGCCTCACACGATAACCTTTTCTGATAGTTGTTCCTGCTGAATGATGTTTTGTCACCGAACACTTGAACTTGGCTTTAATCCCTTTCTCTGCTGAAGCAAACTGTCCAAATCCATGCTGATAATTTTCCCTTCCTTCTCCTGCTTAACTAACAAGGGTACCATGCTTTGCAAACAAATAAACATGGGAAGAGCACCCAAGGAAACAGGAGTTATCTTTCACCTGAGGCAGGGACTCACAATAGCAGAAACTGCTGAGGTTTTGTTGCTCCTCTGTAGATTTAAAACCCTGCAGAGAGATGACCTGAAGAAAGAGAAAGTATTTTTATCATGGACTTGGAGGATTGTGTGAACCATAAGATACCGTATAGTGGAAAATAAAAGGGAGACAATGCTGAATAAGTAAAGAATGCTTACTTGCTGAGGTCAGGGTTTCTTCTGTTGCTTCCTAGCTAGTGATGTTGTGCAGCTCCAAATAGTGCAAGCACATATGTTTAGCTACTTCAGCATGCTCTCTGACATCTTATGACCTCTTTTGCAGAGATTTCATATTTTTCACTTTGAAGTTGTGTTTTTGATACTTCTTTAATTATTGACAGCTGTGAGTTCCCAGACCATTCTCTTGTATTGCTACCATGATATCTTCCTGGTAGCAAAATTGCCGTTCAGCTCCTTGCAGATGTTCACCAGCACTGCAACTTCTACCAGTCCACAGATTGTATTGGTTTACAATTTGACATCATATAGCTTTTTTTTTTTTTTTTTGGTAATAAACTGGAGGATCATGAAACTCATGAGCAGGCTGACTCAGAGCTTGAAAGACTGGAATATGATAGTAGGCCGTGGAGGAGATACTATGTTTCTGCAAGTTGTTTTGCAGTTTATGAAAGTGAGAAGACAGTGCTGGAGGATTGTCCTTAGGAGTGAAAGGTGGTTCAGTTCATATCCATAATGTCCGTGCCTCTTTTGTACATCTCTTTCTCTCTTCCAAAGGAGTCGTGTGGTTTATTCCTCCCTGCAGCTCAGGGAAGCACTGTGCTTATGATGAAGCTGACAGTGAAGCTAGCAGTGGGATTCCAGCAAAAAGGAAGTGAAACAATTTTCTCAGACATGTTTGTTTGTTTATTTGACTTTACCTCTGTGTTTGGGCTTATGTCTACATAAATAAATGAAAAGAGCAGCAGTTATGCTCTTGCCCACTGTATGTTCTCACTTCCACTGAGGGACAATTAAGATGAAGGTTTTTTTTCCTTGAATATCATTTAAGGTGGCATCCTCCTCCTTCTCTGGAACTTGAGTGCTACTAAGTTGTGAACTGATAAGAAAAAGTGATAAATTATCCTATATTTATGTACAGAATTATTCTCAGGAAATAAAAAGATATACTTCAACTCATGACTAATGCATTGTGATGGTTTTTTTCCTCCAGAAAACAGCTAACTGAGAAATGTCAAGACACATCTTTTTTCCAAATATGGTAACTTTGTGAAAGGCCTTATGAAAATGCTTTTGAGAACAATTATGAGGTAATAGGTTAAGAGGAAATGTGAATAACCCAATACAATTAGACTGATGAAGATGTTTTTGTGAATGAGCATGTAAATAAAAGAATTCTTCTGTGACTTTAATACGACCGTAGAACAGAAGTCTTTAATATGCAAAGTAATATGATTACAGCTCTTAATGAAAACTTCCTCCAATGAGATCTGTGTTTTTATTTTTGTGAATCTTGATCATTGTTTTTATTTGAATAAGCAAAGGAAACAGGATAAAAAATGTCCTCACCTAGACCTTTCTACTAATAAATTTCCTCCACCTCCCTAGAAGACAATTGCTTAAAATATGAAGAGTGATTAGTTAGATGTTAAACAATCTTTCTTTCTTTTTCTTCATCTTTTTCTTGTTTGCTTCAGCTACCTGTACATCCTTGCAGACTATAAGCTTCTGGATGCTAAGAAGGTGTCTGAATGTGTGTGAACAGTGCCTGACAAAATGAATCAAGAATTTATGACTAGGACAGGGGACTACTGCAAAAACAAAACAAAACAAAACAAAAAACCCAACAAGTAGATACTTTGTCTTAAAGATTTTTTTTCTGTCATGGAACTCAAAATATTTTTTTCTTCAGAATAGATACCCAAGTCTTAATTTTCTGGTTTCAAAAGGTATTCCAAACATATCCAAATGTCATTTGTTCCCATCAGGTCAAATGAGTCATCACATTCACAGAATCACAGAATGGTGATTCCTTGCAAAACCTCCTATGATCACTAGAAATGTAACAGCTAGTATGTGAACTAGCTAGTGATGATGAACATATCATTGCCACTATAATTGCTAATATAATCCTTGTTTTTTTTAAGTGCATATGATATGCTTTTGATATGCTTACACTTTTTTTCCCTATGTTATGTGTTACATGCATGGGTGAACTAGCAGTTTCTTTCCTCTGCGTGCAGATATCTCTGCAAATTAGTACAGTCTGCAAAGGTCACCTGCCTTTCCTACAAAATATACTAAAAGTAATGAAAGCAATTTGTACATTATTAACTGTCAGACTAAAGTTATTAAGAATCAGCCTGAGGATGAAGAAAGGACATATAAACTCCAATGTATTTTAAATAAACTAAATTTGCAGCTACACCTTAGTAAAAATCTCATCTTTTGAACAGTTCCTGGTCTGAGAACATAGCACAATAATTAATTGTTAGTCATGTTGGCCTAAGCATATGTAACTAACTAGACATAAAACATTTCAATAGTAGTAAAACAAATAGAATGGAAAGAAATGGTAGTGACCTAAATATAAAACAAGTAACAGACTACAGATCATGTCTTTCGCAAAACAGCCATGTCTTTGGAAAGTAGAATCACCAATACAGATGTTGTGTACTCTCACCAAAAACATATGGAAATAGACAGTGGCAATAGCTTTGAGTGGGAAAAGGAAAAAGATAAGTGTCCAATAGTCTGGAGGGAAATCATCAAAGGGATGTCTCAAATATTTCTTTTCTATATTTGCAAAAAGATTCAAATCAATAAATGACTTCCTCTATTTTTCTCTTCTGGATCACAAGATAAGATGATCTTTCACTTCTTGCTTGTGGAGCAAATTTTAACGTTTGAAATTTTATGCTTTTATTGAAAAAAATTCATCTTAGCTTGGAAGGAAAAATAGAAGTAAATGTTATTCAGTACAACTCTAAATTAAAAGACAAAATATTTGGAAGCTGATTGCCAAGAATACATAAATATGAGCAAAATTATTTCATTGTGGTTCATTTCTATATAGTTCATCTAAAGGTTCAAACATAAAGAGCTACATAACTTTTTTATTTCAAAATTTATATGTTTCACAAAATAAGTTCTTAGTACTATTATTTAAAAATAAGAGATAAGAAATAATTATCCTTAAAAGATGGCACTTAATATTATGTCACATTTGTATTTTAATGAAATATTTACAATAAGTTATGATAAGAAAAGTAACTCTCTCATTGCTTTCTTTTATCTAAGTGGGTTAATATTCAATATTATATTAGATTAGACCAGTAGACCAGTATATTATGCATGATTATTACCAAATAAGAGTATTTAAAATGTTTAGACGATTATAGGATAAGATATAGGATCAATTATTTAAAGCTATATAATGCATTTTGTAATAGATGCAGAAATTCAAGAAGTTCCTAGACAAAGGAACTGTATTAAGAACTCTGTATTAAAACAAAATCATGAATATTTCACATTTTGTTTTTCAGGGGCATCATTGTTAGTGAATATCTGCATGCACTTAATTATTGCCACAAATACAACAATGTTTTCTTTTTGTTAGAGAAGGCAATGCAGAAGATGCATATCAAAACAGGATATAACACAAAGAAGTCTAGACTGAGCTTTATTCACGTTAGAAGAATGTAGCATCTAAAATCTGATGAAGTATATGATTGATAGAGGCATAGAGACAGCTTCATATATGAAGTGATTCTACTAACTGTATCTGTCAAGTAAAGAGGGTAATCAGATGCTGAGATAAAAATTGCATTTAGTTGTCATTATACAATTTCATTTAATTGATGTATCCTGTTGGATTTTACTAATGACTTTATTCTTCATTGCGAAGCAAAAACAGATAACTGCTAAAGAAGGACAGTAATAAAATATCACAGGATGCAAAAGGGTGTTAATAGACCTTCTTTGCCACATCAAAATGAATATTTATAGGTATTGAAAAATACGGCGAGAGCATGCAATGTGGAAAAGAACATGAAAACATAAATATGTGAAACAAACACACTTCAAGGAAGTTTCAACATATTTTAGGTACTCTGACATAATGACATCTAATACTAGTTTGGCACAGGATCTTTGCCCAATGAAGATTTGTGGAGTTCTAAATTCTTGGAACAGGAATCAGAAGTAACCATGCAAAAACAAATTGTAGTCACGCAGAAGCAAATTTGTGACAAACCAGTGACCTCATTGTTCCCTTTGAAACAGCAGGAGGGCACGTAACTTGTATTCAGTTCGGACACTGCAGATCTTTGACAGAAGCATGTGTTTCTTTTATTTGGTTCAAGCCTACCTTTCCAGAAAGAATGATTACACTACACAGCCCACCAGTAACTATTTGTGTAGTTTAATTCTGGCAGACCAATGTTTCATTGTCTCTCTGCATTTCCCTCTCTATCCGCTTCCTCTGCTTTCTGCTACTGGATTCTTAGATTGTAGCCCCTTGGGGACAGGCACCAATGTGTTATTTTGGCTGTATTCCCTGTTCAAAGCAAGTCAACAAGACCAAGCATAGCACAATGCTTATCATTGTTTTGGACTTGAAAAACTATAATTCATTCTTCAGGATAATCTTTGCATTTGAAAAATGTGGACAAGAGTGATAAAGATAACCTCAGATGGTGACTGGACATTACTGCTTCTGAGGAAAAGCTTCACATTTGTCAGAGTCAAACATTGTTTTACCTTTCTTACTTCCATTCTACTTAGAGTCATGTGTGAGAGAGGTACAAAACTACAAGTAACGAAAGTACATCTTAAATCATAAATATGATTTAAGGCAGATTAAGGCAAATGTTGCAAATTAAAACTGATTTGGAGAAAATATCTTTATATTCTTTACATGATAAAAGTTGTGTAACAATACTGCTTTTTTACATAGATTTTATTAAACCAAATGACAAATAAATCATTTAAAATTCCCTCAAAAAGTATCTGAGATAATTAGCCAGTTACCTGTACACTTCACACTAAGTTGTGGGCTATCTGCCATTCTTTTCTTAAATTCTCTTCAGTCTAAGATTAGTGTTTTAAGGAAAAGTAACTGTTAGCTAGATATAACATCAACTTTAGCCAAATTCAAGTCTTTCAGTTCAAGGCAGGGTAACTGAAGGGTACTTAATGCTCACAATAAGTCAAATTGGATGATTGAGTGATTCCTGCAGGCCTTAAACTGTGATTATATTTCTGTAAGGTCTCTCTTCTGTTTACCTTTCTTAGACTTCAGACTGTTCCCTGCAAAGATGTAGTCACAGACTGTGGCTCTATTTCTGTGTACATTTTAGATGGCTAGCTTAAATAAAGGAGACTCCTGTCCTTAGAACCAGAATATTCCATTTCTGCATACTCTTGTGGCTATGTTTTCCTGAAAACAAACTCTCCCTCAGACAGGTGTCTTTATTGTTTCCTCCTGGAATTGTTGGAGGGGTGGGAGGGAAGCAAGAAAGAGTGAGTTCACATGGCAAACTTTTTCTTTACCTTACTGCTCTAAGCCTTTCCCAATACAGAACATTTTTTTTCTGAGAAAAAGTCCTTCTTTTCTTTAGCAGATTTCTGTGATACATCTTTCTGTTTTTAAGGTGATCAAGTTTGCTTTTTTTTTTTTTGTTACTTACTCTGTTTCCTGAATGAAAAATGTGAAAAACTAGAATATTTTTATGGGCTGTCATACACCATGGTAAAGACATTTAGAGGAATAGAAAGCAACATTTGCCTTAGAAATCAGAAATGCTGTTACCAAGCTTTCAGCTGAAGCCCATGACAGGGGAGTTTAGGAAAAAAAAAAATTCTGTTCAGAAACAAAACTTATTTTATAAAACTTGTGGAATTGAAGAAAGTCTAATGTGGTGATGGCTTTTGTTTCTTTGTTAAAAGAACATCACCTTAGAGGAAAATATCCAAGATAGTATTGTCAGAAATGTGTAACAGTGACATGACAATCTGCTTTTTCCTCCTAGATGTTGATTACTCTGAGGGAAAAAAAAAATCCCATCTGAGTAGTGCAAAATGACTGAACCTGGAATCCATAATTTTGAGCTTCTCAAAATAAAGGATCAGCTTTTCATCTGATGACCAGATGCTATGCCCCATACACACTGTAGAAGTCAGAAAAGCCTCTCAGAGATTTTCAACCATTACATCTTCAACTTACAACTGTGGAGAACAAAAGGAAAATATCAAATAAATGCATAATTGTCATGTATTACCAAATAATATTGCCTTCGTCAATCACTACTGCCAGTAGATGACAGGTATACAGTCTCTTTCCCATCAGCATGCCTTCTGTCCCCTTACAGTTGACTTTCTCCAAACCCTGACTCCTGACCTTTCACCTCAGCCTATGGTTAGTGGAGATGATGGATGAGTCTTGTTAGGCTCATAAGGGCTGATGTGAAGGAAAAATGCCAATGGGCATGTTCTATTTATGTGCCTCACATTTTCATAAGAATAATTTAGCCTCAAAAGAGACAAACAGCTTCACAGACTGAGCAAAAGGATTTTGCAGTGAATGTTCTGGTCCTTTGCCATTCTGTGTCTAATACTGGTGCCACACTGGCAAATGGGGACAAGTGAGCAAGGCAGAAGACTCTGAAGGCAGAAGGAAATCTGCTAGAGTAGTAAAGGAAAAGGCATTTCAATTTACTGCCTGATATGAGGTCAGGGAATATAGAACAGTGGATAGAGGATAAAAATTCAGTTCTTACCATATTCCATATATCTGCCCATATTGTGAATCACATACCAAAAGTGGAAAAAATAAAGCGTTAAACCAGAAGGGAAGATCTAGGAAGAACCTAAGAGGCATGGTTCTGTGAGACAAGTCTTAAATCTAGAGCTTAACCAGAAATAGAATCGAGTGGTAAAACTCATAGTGAAAAATATGCAGGATTCCATTGATTGGAATTGTTTTGTTTGAATTTAAAATTCCAAGTAATAAACAACCCAAATACAAATATACATATACATATATACACACAAATACTTTTTTGTGTGTGTATTTTTCAGACCTGACAAACAAGAACAAAGTAATGTATTTTGGAAACAGGATACTTTCCAGCAAGGCTTATTATTTGCTGCATATTTTCAATTATCAGATGTAGCTGTTTATTCATAACAGACTTCTGTTTATTGTTTATTGATAAATAAACAATATTGTTTATTTATAATAGAATTGCCCTGCCCCTGCAATAGCTGTCCACTGAACTCCTAGCAATGTCACCTCTTTCTATAGGTAGTAATTGGCCTTAGTCCTCTAAATTGCTGTAGGATGTCCTTTTAAGTTGTGCTCATACCAACACGTCTTGAAAAACCAAGTCCCAGATTGTGTTTATGAACTTTTGTTTACCATTGAAATGATTTTTCATTCAGAGATCATGGAAAGGTAGTTGTTTTCACACTTTGTTAAGAGGGCAAAATTAACTTTAAGCCTTCTCAGGTATTTGCTTTTTAATCAGGTCCTGGTTCAAAATACAGATGCTGATCTTTTATCATTAGGAAGTTCCAGTTCAGTACAAGCATCAACAATTAACTATACTATATAGCAATTCCATGGCTCAATGAGATTCTCTTCTGTGCTAAAAGATCCACTTACAGCATTGGCCGTGATGTTTTCTCCTGTCTCCTCTCTTCTCTTTCCTTTGCTCATGGCAGGGATATTTTCTAAACTTGGGGAGCTTACAAAGGCGGACCAGCTTAAAAGAGGCATTACTGAGTGTAATACAGCCACTACTAAATGAATTACTAAATTACTCTATATCCAGAGGGAGAATTTAGAATATCTGGGGATCAAGTGCATTTTAATTATTTTTGCTAATTACATTTCTGTGTTTTGAATAAATATTTAAAGAACAAGAAAAGAAGAAAACAGAACAAAACTACATAACAGAAAAGAAAGTACAAATTAAACAAAATTGTAAAATATGTCTCATCAGCTTGGCAGCCAGTGAAGGGCAGGTGTCAAAATCAACACTACTATTTACCTTTACAGTAAGGTCCAGAATTATAGTAATGTCTGCAACTTGTACTATACTTTCTTCCCTAAGTAAGATTCTTGTGACCATTCTGTGAAGCTAGCAAAGATGAAATAGAAAGTTTTCTTTGCTCTTTTTCAACATTGCATCAACTTTTATTTAATGAAAATAAAATAATTAATTTAATGCAAAATGGCCAAGTAAATGAAAAAAATGCCAAATTTAAAATAAAAGATATCATTGGTTGCTAGGGCATAATGATTTAACAGTGGTTTGAACTGTGCTTCCTTACTACTTTATACTTAGTAAATGTCTAAATCCCTGATTATAGTAGTGCCTTCTGAACTGGGGAAGTGATATCAATGTATGTCTAAGCAGTAGCATGTGCATCCTAGATCCACATGAATAGCAAAGCCTTGCAGTTTTAGAGAGCATGAAAGAAAAATGGAAAAGACAAAGAAAGCCACAAAAATAAGTTGTGTGCTGAAAGTGGTTTCTAACAAGAACTTTAAGAAATTCAATCTACTCATTATATTAAAAAAGAAGATTAGCATGCAACTTGGTTATAAAGCCCAAGTTCCTGCATGAGGAGAAAGTAGTGGCCTCTGTAATTTAAGACAGAAAAGATTGACTAAAACTGATGGCAGAAGGCCAATATAAATTTTGAAAGGAAATTAGCCATGAGGACATGGAAACAGTAGCACAGATTACCAATATGATTGACGATTTCTATACCTTATAAAGTGTTCAAGTCAATGTTGAATGACTCTGAAAGATTTGATTTATCCAAACAGATTTCAGGACTACAAATCAGAGAAGGTTCATGAAAGTTACAGATTTGTGTTATATAAGAAAGTAAATAAAGTAATTGTTCTTCTGATTTTAATATTTCTGAATATATTAAAGAGCAATATTAGATGGCAGGAGAATTGCTATTCTGAACTGCCTGCTATTTTGGTTCTAATATTTGGCATTTCTTATGGCTACTTTTTGTTTATGGTCTTTGGAGGGAAATTAAAGTTCGGTACATCATCTAGTACACTTATCATAAATGGTTATACAGTTTTAATACTCTCTTTTTTCATGAAGTAGAATTTAAATGTCATCTTTCTCCACTATTGTCTGATCTCTTTGGCTTACCTTGATCAAGGAGCGTAATATGGCCATTTTGGAAAGAAAGCTCCTCTAAGTCACTTCAGAGAAACAAGATACTTCCCTACCACCTAGGGAGGTGAGGTGACTGCATGGTCACTGGTGATGACCAATGAGTCACCTCCCTTAGGTGAGGAGAGGAACATCTTTTTTTTCAGCAGGTTAAAGGCATTTCCCTCTTGCCGTGGACTCTGACTTTCCTTTTGCCTGACCCTAGCAGGATGTTTTAATATACAATCAGTGTGTAGGACAAACAGGGATTGTTAATGCAGGTTGCTAAATATTCTGAGTATGATAAAATGCCGTTCCTCTTTCTGATAAATATCACTATGCACACATTCCTGCATTTTGTAGGCATTGGGGTTGTTTTTCTCTGAATATAGTGTGTTTGATTCTGTGGGTTTTGACATCTCTATTCTTTTGTCTGACAAATCTGTGCACTGACTTGTAAAAAAAAATCAATATTGTTTTCCCTGGCACTTTCTCTGCAGTTGAGTTGATTTATTATCACAGTTCTCTTTCTCCTCTTTTTATCAGTGTGTTTCTATTGCTTTAGGGTTGAGTACCTGATAACATCACAGGGTATGAGACACATAGAGAGTTTCCATGACCTTATCCCCTATGTGATCTTGTCCAGAGTGACGGTGAGCCATGGTTATAAAGTGAACAATGATATTATCCAGTCCGTGTGATCAGATGTATGTTCTATTATGTTTGAAATAAAGACAAAATAGAACCAATGAACAAAATTTAGGTTTATGTTTAAATTGTACTTGACTGATTTCTTTGTGCCTAAAGGGAGATTAAGCCTATACTGAGTAAAGCTTAATTGGCCTGCAAAGAGGTAAATGCTGGAAGAATAGGCCACAGTCATTGCCGGATTAAAACCAAGTGTAAATGTGAACATTTCTCCTTAAAAAGGTAACTTTTATGTCTCATTGAAAAGAGAAATTCTCTTACTGCTGTTTCCATTAGCAACATACACCAAGATAGTTCTTAAGAACCTTAGCAAAAGCCTAGAGCTACATTGTCCTAGGCGGTGGATGGACACAAGAGGAAAAAGAGTAAAGGAAATCACAGCCAGCATTTCCAGATTGATACATCTGAAGACTGCAACAACTAAACATACTGTGAGCAAGCTGACAAGCATGAACATCTAATGCAAACAGAAGTAATGTTCACACAGGATCACTTCAGGAGAATGAGCCAATTAATTTTATTAAATCTGTGTCTCAGATGGCTATAACAAATTAAAATCCCTCTATTCCTGGAAGAGAATATTCTCTTGTTACAACTTCCCTTTGTTGACATTGCTTCTCTGCTTACCACACTGCTCTTCTCAGACCACTCTTTGCATTGCCAGTGGGGGGTTGCCATTATTTGCAGGTATTGTGAGAGAAATATGTTTGAAGAATGGTTCCGAAGTAGGATTTTACAAAGTCTTACTTAGAGGAAGCAACATGACAATTCCTTGACAAAATGTATATGTATGCTAGCTTGAGACTGCTGCAGTTGGGAGGCTGAGAATTGGATTTAACAGCAAAGTAAACTCATAGGTTTGTAAGTCTATAGCAGGGCTATAGTCTGTAGTCCAATAAGAAAGACAAATTAATGTACAATTCATATACTGAAAAGATGCAGTGTGTGATGATATAGTTAGAGAAATGAGAGAGGAAGACATGAGGAGATTGCTCTGGAGGGCAATCATCTTGAGTAGACAATATATTGAGTTAGAGGTCAGTCTTTGGCTATACCATACCAAAGTAAATGAAAATAGCAAACAGATTGTTTGTAGAGCTACAAACCATATCTTGACCTTGCACTACCTCCCCTTACTTTTTTCTTCCTTCTTTAATGTAAGAGTTTAGGAGATTTGACAACAGGACAATTGACTTAGGAATAGAAGAGGTAAAAAGATGTGGGTGAGCAATATTCCTAAATCATAGACTCTTTCGTAATGATGTCAAAAGCCTTAGGCTTGCTTAAGCTCTGTCTGGAGAAAAAAAAAATCCTGGCTGGCTTTTCCTCACTTCTTCAGAGTGGGAAAAGAAAGAAGAAGAGAGGAGGAAAGAACGGAAAGAAGGAAGAGCTTTGTAATTTTAGTCTTACTGTCCCTTAAGAGAAAGATAAATCTGTTCCTCTATCTTTCACTCTGTCATTCTCAGATCTGACATGGAAGAGAATGGGAGGCAGGCAACTCAAAGCTAGATAATAAGCAGATGTAGAAGTGAGAAGACAAGTCTATGAAGAGAATAGGGCTGCTTAATTTGTTTCAAAGCAAAGATAAATACGGAGCTGCAATAGGGTCTGATTAATAGATAGATTGCAGGTGTTTTTAAGAGGGCTTCATATGTTTTGGTGGTACTCAGAAGCAGCAGCTTACTTAGGCATACAGCCAAGTCTTTATTACCTAGAAGCAATTCCTCTTGTGTCAAGGTATCCTTTTGCCTACACATATTTCATCAGCTCTGTTGCATTTATCAACCAATACAGTATCTCATAAAAAGAAACATGAATTTATTAATTTATTTTAATTAACATAGGCCTATATTGTAACTGATAGTGATTGACCTACATTGATTTTATTTTGCTAATTAAATTCTTCATTAAGAATTTTGCTACTGACAGATATGTATTTCATTTACTTTCTTGTGAACTCTTAAGACATCTGAAATTGCTGGTAAAGTTCCTGAATTAATACTTAATGTTCTAGATGGTTCCTTAGTCAGCTCTTTAACAAGTTTAAGTGCATTTTTTTTAAACTTTAAAATGTCCTGATCTCTAACACAGTGATGGATTGTATTGCTTTGATTTCTGTATCTTACCAGTTTTCTACAATTCCTCCATTTTGATTTATATTTATCATCAGGTTGTTGTTTCTTCGTCAACAAAAAATACTTTGATAGTTGCTGCCATACCTTCTTTGTATGGAACCTTTTATGCATGGAACTATCTTAGTTGCTTCACATGGAAGTTTTTCAGATGTGTAGTAAAATATTTTAAATAGTTCCCAGTTATCATGCAAATTTTCCATTTCATTAGTCCAATGCACACTGCCCAATGGATCAGGCACCAGGCTAAGATTGAACACTCTGAGTTGGCTGGGGCCAATTAACTACAGCTAACTCACTAATGAGGGTTTGGACACTTAGAAACCCATGAACAGGCAACTGGAATAAACTATATCATTGTACATATTGAAGTGATGTCTATTTGCTGTATTTAAAAATGTTACAGATTTATCACGTGTATTATTCTGTATTATTCAAAATTATTGTTTCCTTTAAGCTGTGAGCCTACTGCAATACGGACATGAAACTAGCTGCAAGCTGAATGTTTGAGAATTATTTTTATTTATCATGTAACAATAGAAAAACTAATTATTGAACAGAAATTTTATCCCTCCAGGAAATATTGATATTTTAAAATTAGTTTCAGTTTTCAGTTGGAGCACAGTCATAATACTGAATGGTCTGACAAGTTTTAAAGTGAATATACAAAGAAAATGATCTGAAAATCTGAAAACAATCAGATATTTTGAATAAAATACATACTTTTTAAATGAAAAAAACATTTAATTTCAAAATGCCAACTCAAAATTTATATCCTTCTTTATATTTACACTACTTTTTATTACAGTTATATTTATTACATTTATATTTCTTCATTTTTATTTTCTAAACAGGATTGTACAGAAATATTTATAGGAATCAAAATTTTGTTGCAGAAATGTTAGTTTTGTGAAATGTTTTGTGATCTATTTCTACCATTTGTGTTCCCACAAAAGCTGTACATATGTGTTACATCTAACAGATAAAATCTAGAGGAGCTGTAGGTACTTTTTGTACAAACACAGGATAGGAGGGAGCTAATTTGGTTTTGTTTTCATTTTGTGGTACTGGATCTTTTAACTTTCTGAGTGCACTTTTCGGCTGAGATGACTGACTTTTGTCAGAGTGCTGCTGGTATAAGGCTTATGAGTTGCGGAAGTTTGAGTTTAGTTTATCAAATGGTAAAAGAAACACTTTAGTATGTCTTTATTTCCTTAGATCTTTTTGATTTTTTTTTGTTAGCACACTATATTGCTGCAAAACAATTGATGAACAATTATAATACTAAAAAAAACTTCTGAATTTTTACTTGATCTGTTGTAATGTAACATGTAACAATTACAGACATTTGCTGTTAAGTAATGCCCTGTGATCATAATGAATGTGTCAAAATTAGATGCTTATAAGTTTTGCATGCATGTTTTAACAAAAATGTAGGTTTGAACTATAAAACTGTATGTATGAACTGTATGCCACATATTATCTTGCATCTATGGTATCACAAATTATTGTCTTCTTTATTGATAGTCTTTGGAATCTAAGTGACACAGAGGAGAATCATGAAAAGGAGATTCCTGAGAACATCAGTGAAAATCAAAGAAGCTTCTGCACATTTATCTAGTTTTATTATTTTTTGTAACGTTATTTGCTGTAATAGAAAAAGTAATGATATAAAAAAGGGTTGTTAGTGTGAGTTTTTACTTGAAATAACAACTTGAAGTAAACCTCTTTGGAATAACTAGGGAAATAGCCTCTTGATTCTCTTATGTGGAGTTGCTGGAGAGAGTCCAGTGCAGGGCTATGAAGATCATCAGGGGCTTGGAACACCTGCCCTATAAGCAAAGACTGAGAGAGCTGGGCTTGTTCAGCCTGAAGAAGAGAAGGCTGAGGAAGGATCTGATCAGTGTCTATAAATATCTCAAGGGAGGCAGTGAGGAGAAGGGAGATGGCTGCTTTTCAGTGGTGGACAGTGATAGGACTAGAGGAATTGGCTACAAACTGAAGCATCAGAAGTTGCACAGGAACTTAAGAAAACATTTAACAGTGAGGGTGAGCAATGGAACAGGCTGCCCCAGAGAGGTTGTGCAGTTACTTTCTTTGAAAATCCTTAAAACCTGCTTGCATACAGCCCTGTGCCATGTGCTCTAGGTGACTCTGTGTGTGTAGGGGGATTGGACTAGATGACCTCTGAGGTTCCTTCCAACCTTAAGCATTCTATGATTCTAATGCAATTGTGTTCTTACTCTGCAGTAAGAGGTAGATTCTGTGGAAGGATAGTCTTTTCTCTAGAATCTCAAATGTTTCCATAGGACATAGTGGAATTTCAAAGGAAGGTAAGAGCCTGTGGTTTAGCTGTTTGAATGGTCCAGAAGATGCAAGCTTTAATGTGAGTAAACTTCTCCTAATAGCAGTAGAATATATTAATATTCATTCACTATTTGTGTCATGAGTTCCTCTGAAAGTATGATCCATCCTGGCAGAAACAGAGCTGATGGCTGAAGCGGCTGTCGTTGGTGAGATGAATATGAGATAAATTGATTTTAAACCTTCTGACACACCATAAAAGGGCAAAGGACAAAATTTGCTGATGACTGAATAAAAAGTAGCCTAAGAATTCAATACTGGAATAGCATAACATTTAAATGCGGTGCCTCTGTTTGCTTTCTTGTTTGTTTTGTTCTTGTTGGTTAGTAGAGCAATTGCTTTAAAACTTATTGTGGCAAAAACAGTGCCCCTTACCTGAGGTGTATTGTCTATGAATTAGGACAACAGAAGCATTTAAAAAATTTCATAGGGCCAGAAAAACTACAAAGTAATCTTTCCTTTTTCATTCAGAGAGATTGAATATCTTGAGTTACTGCTCATTTACCTCTTATGTAAGGAGAGTGTGAATACAGTTTAATTCAGAAGAAATTAAGAGATGGACCCATCAAATGCAGAAGAAGTATCCATTATAGTGCTTATAATGAGTTTGTCAAATCCTAGTTGTTACCTATGCAATGTTACCTATGTTACCTACTATGTCACCTACATTACCTCTACGGATTATGGTGCATCTTTTCCTAAGCACATGAAGGATGACAGGATAATATAATAGGGCACTATTTTTTGTCCTCTGACACCAGCTCTCAGGATTTTAGCTAGAATCTCTAGTTCTTGCAAGAGGCTTTAAAGACTAAGAGAAAAAATATACAAAGATGTTAAACCAAAGGAATTAAAAAGTAATCCAATAATAATGAATAGTTGAGATTTAACTCAATATAAATTGTGTATCATAGTTTCATGCCTTTTGACTTTTAAACTTTTTCTTCTGGAAGTATCATGGTGATGCTTTCCTTAGTTCACAGAATCACAGAAAGTTCAAGGTTGGAAGGGACCTCTAGAGATCATCTAGTCCAACCTTCCTGCTCAGGCAGGCACACCTAGAGCATGTGACACAGGGTGGCATCCAGGTGGGTTTTGAAGACCTCCAGAGAAGGAGACTCCACAACCTCCCTGGGCAGCCTGT
>JAUBOD010000166.1:264066-278404 GCA_032353885.1 Nothura maculosa
TGGAACCTCCTGTGCTTCAGCTTGCACCCATTACCCCTTGTCCTATCACTGGCCACCACTGAAAAAAGCTTGGCCCCATCTTCCTTACAATCTCCTTTCATGGATTTATAAATGTTAATAAGAACTCCTCTCAGCCTTCTCTTCTCTAAGCTGAACAGGCGCAACTCACGCAGTCTCTCCCCGTATGAGAGATGTTCTAGTCTCTTAATCATCTTTGTCGCTCTCTGCTGGACCCTCTCTAGAAGCTCCATGTCCTTCTTATACTGGGGAGCCCAGAACTGCACACAGTACTCTAGGTGCAGCTTCACTAGAGCTGAGTAGAGGGGCAGGATCACCTCCCTCGACCTACTGGCAACACTCCTCTTGAAGCAGGCCAGGATCCCATTGGCCTTCTTGGCCACGAGGGCACACTGGTCACTCATGGTTAACTTAGTGTCAACCAGGACTCCCAGGTCCCTTTCTGTGGAGCTGCTTTCCAGCAGGTGGACCCCCTAATCTGTACTGCTGTCTGGGGTTGCTCCTCTCCAGGTGCAGGACCCTACATTTGTCCTTATTGAACCTCATGAGGTTCCTCTCTGTCCAACTCTCCAGCCTGTCCAGGTCCCTCAGAATGGCAGCACAGCCCTCCAGAGTGTCGGCCACTCCACCCAGCTTGGTGTCGTCCGCAAACTTGCTCAGGGTGCAGTCTAGTTCACTGATGAACCCTCGTCCAGCCCTCGTCCAGCCCTCGTCCAGTTCACTGATGAACAAATTAAACAGTACCGGGCCCAGCACTGACCCCTGGGGGACACCATTGGCCACAGGCCTCCAACTGGACTCGGCCCCATTTATGACCACCCTCTGAGCTCTGCCATGCAGCCAGTTCTCGATCCACCACACTGTGTACTCATCTAGGCCACTCCCCCAGAGCTTCCATGTGAGAATAGTATGGGAGATGGTGTCGAAAGCCTTGCTGAAGTCAAGGTAGACAACATCCACGGCTCTCCCTTCGTCTAGCCAGCCAATCATCTCATCATGGAAGGCTATGAGGTTCGTCAGACCTGACCTCCTGTCAGACCAGTCAAAAGGTGTATCCATGCTGACTGCTCCTCAATACCTTCTTCTCCTTCATATGACTGGAGATTCTCTCTAGGATGAGCTGCTCCATCACCTTTCCAGAGGTCAGGCTGACTGGCCTGTAATTGCCCAGCTCCTCCCTCTTGCCCTTTTTGAAGACTGGAGTGATGTTGGCTCTCCTCCAGTCCTCGGGCACCTCCCCTGCTCTCCAGGACCTCTTGAAGATGACAGAAAGAGGCTGAGCAATAACCTCAGCCAATTCCCTCAGCACTCTTGGGTGCATCCCATCTAGGCCCATAGATTTTTGAGTGGCCAACTTGCCTAAGTAATCCCTAACCCAATCCTTCTCAATCAGCGGAAGGTCTTCCTCTATCCCCCTAATTTCTCTATCACTTGAGCCCTGTAGTTCATGGGTAGTGGTCTTAGCAGTAAAGACAGAGGCAAAGAAGGCATTCAGCAACTCTGCCTTCTCGGCATTCTCCATCACCAAGGCCTCCTCCCCATTCCACAGCCCACAAACATTTTCCCGCTTGCTGCTAATGTACTTACTTATAGAAACACTTCCTGTTGTCCCTGATATTCCTCGCCAATTCTAATTCCATTTGGGCTTTGGCCTTCCTCATTTCACATCTGCATTCTCTGGTAATGTGCCTATATTCTTCCCACGTGGCCTGTCCCTTCTTCCATAAGCTGTACACTCTTTTCTTCTCGTTAACTTTACCCAGGAGCCCCTTGCCCATCCATACAGGTCTACTGCCCCACCTACTTGGCTTCTTTTTTTGTGGGAATACACTGATCCTCAGCTTGGAGGAAGCAGTGCTTGAATATTAGCCAACTCTCCTGGACTCCCATTCCTTCTGCTCCAAGGAGCTCCCTGCTCCAAGGAGCTCCCTGAAGAGGTCAAAGTTGGCTCTCTTAAAGTCCAGGGTAGCTAAAGTCCAGAGTAGCTAGTTATTTTTTTATTTTCAAATCTATTATCTAAGTATCTATTCTATGCTGTGGAATATTGTATTTTAATCCACAATGTAGTTTCTATGTTTAAAGGTTACAAACAGTGAGGTATTTTATATCTAGCAAAAATAAAGGCTCTTATATACAGAGAGAACAAGATGATACAGATGTAATCAATTATAGTGTAAAGACTCATAAGAAAATGAAGAAAACCCCATGATTCATAAAAGAAGGTTGTTGGGTGATTTAAGGCCAGATTAACAAATCACTACAAAGCAATTTATGGCTTTAGCTAATGGGAGGTCAAACACATATTACCAGCCGACTTAAATTTGATTTGACTGAAAGATAAAACTCTGCTACATGAACCATATTAACTGAAAGCCTCTGCTTTACATTTCTTACTGATGGCACCCTGGGGAGGCAACTTTCTTGGCATTTCACATCCAATTTAAGCACATCATTGAGGAAAAAATGGCTAAATTGTTGGATCATTTTGTAATAAAATATTTCACAAATTGTATATCTGATCAATGAAGAATGCAATCTCAAGCTGTTCAGGGCTGATGGGCTCATTGCACGAAAGCAGTAAGCTGACTGTTAGAGGAACCTGGGAATTTGTAAACTCAGTTCAGATTTCCTGAATGAGAGTAACATATTGCATCAGAATAGTAGTTTGTAAGAGATTAATTCTGCTAGCTGAATTCTCACTGAAATGAAATAGATAAGAGGATAGGGGCACCAAGCACTTAGCAAGAAATGTTCAGTTTCTCATATGAACAGTGTGCAGGAGAGAAAGGAGTCTTATACTCTGGCTTTATGCTATGTTATTTCCATTGACTTTATTTAACAATACCCTACAGCACAAAAGGGAAAGTCAAGCCATATGTATGTTATATATTAAGTGTTATTTTCAGAGCCATAGCAAGACATTTTGGTGCTTTGAGTAGGGTGGGACTGCTCCTTGCCAGCTGTGCAGAATCTGGAGGATGTTCAGAATGGGGGCCATGTGACTGCTCTCTGGGGAGATGATTCCTCTTTAGCCAGCCCTGGAGAAGCTGAATAGATGTGGTGCTGAGAGAATAGGCAGCCTTCTCAGGAAGGAGTAAGGTAGAGATGTATGGAAGCTGTGCCTTTTCCCTCCAGGACTCTCAGGTTTTTTTTTTTTGTTTTTTTTTTTTTTTTTTTTTTTTTTCCTAGAGCTGATCTGTTTTGTATGTCTAGGATGTGCTGTGAAATTCCTAGAGTTTAGTTGCCCTTTATCCAGGCTTCACAGAAGTGCATTATTTCTTATGCACCCTTTCTCCCAGCCGTCTATCTGGTGTACTCTGTTACTTCATTTTTTTTTCCCACTATCACATTATTCACTATTTTTCCCACAAAATAAAGTTATTAAGAATGAATATGAATGGAAAACCTTCAAAAAAAAAGAAAATAAGAAGTTGGTATAATGGTTTGTGGATAGCTACTCAGAGCAATTCTCAAGAAAATCTGTCTCTGGAAGTCTAGCATGGTTCACTTTTGGCATAAGAGAGAATGGATCACATGATACTTTTGTGTTTGATTATTTTTCTGTTATATATGTTAAATCCACCACCAAAATGTCTCAAAGTATTTGCAAGTAGAAAAAAATGCAGAAAATGGCTGGGGTAATTTGTAGTGGGAGCAGAGGGATCTTTTTCTGAGATGGGAGGAAGGGGATTTGACTTAGAAATCCAAGGACTCTAGAAAGCTGGATGGCATCTAAGGTTATAATTTCAAATTCTATTTGACTGAAAATAAGGTTTTTTGTTGTTTTGGGGTTTTTTTTTGTTTATTTTTGACTTGTATTAGTTTGATTTTGTGCAATGTTGTTAATGGGACAAAATCACTTTCAGGAGGAGCCAGGATCCCCTTAGGCTTAAAGCAGCTATCTGTGACATAATAATCTCAGTCTGATCCCCAGCAATCATCTGCAGTACGTCAGTGATACAAGCCAGAATGTACTCCTTTCTCTGGTCTGATTTTTGGAAGCTAATGATCCTGACCACTACTTGAATAAATAATAGAAATAATTCATTCTGAAATACTGTTATGGCTAGGAATCACAGGCAAGTCTCCCAAATCACAGCATCAGCAAATAGGCACAGGTTTTATTTTTTTTTCTTCCCATTTTGAGGACATTCATCTTCAGGAGTCCTAAGGACTCCTGGCTCTATATAAATTCTGATGTTTCTTTGAGATCACAGTCATCTGTGGGTAGTTCAGAACCTAAAAATGATAGAAAAGCTCCTTAAAAATCACACATTAGAAATATCTTGTTGATTTATTTTTTAATTAAATCTATGAAATCAGTGCCTTTTATTCATTTAAGTGAGAAATAAGTACTTTGGATTTATGTTTTTCCTGGGTCTCAGGGCCCACTAGCCTGTTGACTCCACTTTAAGTATTTTAAATTTGGTATTTGCTGTCAACAGAGAAATAATGAAAAAAGAATACACTTAGGAAAATAATGGAAAATTATGTTCCTGGTGAGAACAAGTCCTTTGTTTTGCTGTATTTTCATCATCCTTAACATAATGATCCCTATTTATTTGAAAAATACACAGATCTGCAGAAGACGGCAAAAGAAAAAAGTTTAGTATTTTACAAACTTTTACTCAAATATGCTTTATTTGTGTGTCTTGCATTTTCCTATCTTTTGCTCATTTGTGCTTTGTGGAAGTGAGAGAAGTGAGAGCTCTTTATATATCACATGAAATTATTCTAGCTGTTCATATGAAGCCACTTCTCAACTTTTGATCACTCATTACTAATATTACATACTCTATTTAAAATAATATTTTTAAATGTGCAGCAAGGAATAATAATTTTCTACTGAAGTAGTAGTAAAAGTTGAATAAATAGTTCTATTACATTATAGTCAAGATGATGAACATGACCTCATAATCAGAGAAAAGAAATTTAGAAATAAATACATACTTATGTCTTATTAGATTAAAAATATCACATTCTTAAAACAAGAATAGCTAGATTTCTCATTAAAACAGATGGACATTGAACAACATTTTTCTGAGTCTGCCAAACAACATAGAATCATAGAATCCTTACGGTTGGAAAGGACTTTTAGTGATCATCTAGTCCAATTCCCCAGCATATCCAGGGTCACCAAGACCACGTGGTACAAGGATGCATCCAAGTAGGTTTTGATGATCTCCAGAGAAGGAGACTCCTCAACCTTTCTGCGCAGTCTGTTCCAGGGCCCTATCACCCTCATAGTCAAAAAATTTTTCCTGAAGTTCCTTTGGAACTTTTGGTGCTTCAGTTTGTGGCCTCTTCTTCTAGTTTTATCAGTGGCCACCACTGAAAAGAGGCTGGCCCCATCCTCCTCACTGCCTCCCTTGAGGTATTGGTATACACTTACTAGCTCCCCCCTCAGCCTTCTCTTTTCCAGGCTCAGCTCTCTCAGCCTTTGCTCATAGGGCAGATGATCCAGGCCTCTGATCATCCTTGTAGTCCTGTGCTGAACTCCAGGAGCTCCACATCCCTCTTGTGCTGGGGAGCCTAGAACTAGACAAAGTCTCCAGATGTGACCTCACCACGGTTGTATAGAGGAGGATGATCACCTCTCTTGAGCTGCTTTGGAGGGCACACTGCTGCCTCATGGTCAAATTGTCGTCCACCATGACGCTCAGGTCCCTCTCTTCTTGCTGCTCTCCAGAGCTGCTCTCCAAAAGGTTGGTTCCCAGTCTGTACTCGTCTTGAGAGTTATTTCTCCCCAAGTGCAGGATCTTGCACTTCCCGTTGTGAACTTGATGAGGTTTCTCGCCATCCAGTTGTGCAGTTTGTCCAAGACCCTCTGGATGGCAGTGCAACCCTCTGGGGTATCACTTCCTCTTACCAGTTTTGTATCATCAGCAAACTTGCTGAGGGGGCTCTCTGTCCCTTTATCCAGGTCGTTAATGAATAAATTGAACAGGACTGGACTGAGGACTGATCCCTGGGGGACACTGCTAGCTACAGGCCTCCAACTGGTCTCAGCAACACTGATCACTACCCTCTGAGCTCTGCCATCCAGGCATCTTCAGAATGTTTTCCTTTCCAATTGTTAAAGCAATTCCTAACACACAAACCTGGATAGCCTAAAAGACGAGTGATTTGTCAGTGTCATTATTACATGGTACGGTAGCTTCTGAATACTTGTTAAAGTTCTGGTTCTTTCAATGAAATTGGAATTTGAAACTTAAACATATGAACTATCAGATCGAATCTAACTCAACATTACTGATTCCCTTCTTGTCTTAGTTAGAACAAAATAATTATGAGTTTAACAGACAGGTTAATGGTGGCTCTCGAACTAGCTCTCTGTGCTACACTATCCATTAAAACTACCTGTTTTTCTACTATGCGAAATGGTAAGTGATAACATACTGCTCAGCTCTCCCACAGTCAAATTTTTGTCTTTGTCTTTGCTCTTAAAAAGTTTTGGAGGGACCATCAGATGCTCAGTAATTTGTTTCAGATGATGCCTTTCTCATCTTCTTCAATAAACCTTCCTTTCAAATAAGATTTTTTTAAACATAGGAGACAAACATTCCCTGTTTGGTGTCCCTTTGTTCCAGTTCTTGTTTTTAGCTGCTCCGTTTTGAGGATCAATCCTTCTACATCTATTAGAAAGAAGAATGTGGTTTTGGATATTACTTTTCCTTAAAAAGAAAAAAAAAAAGAGGGAAGAATATGTGTATAGTATATAACCTATTTTGTCAACAGGTTTTGTAGTTGATCTTTAATTACATGTTACTGTGGTGAATGCTTGATTTTTTTTCTGACAAACCTCTTCTAATTTGAAGACGTTTAATTTCCTATTTTTGGAATGTTGCAAATTTCAAGGTGTGCAGATTGGATAGAACATAAGTTCTTAGAAAAATGATACTTTCAAAAATCTGTTGGCCTATATCCTGTCCTTAGGAAAGTTCATGGACATGCTGACACCTATGAGACCCTTCATCATCCTCCTCATACTGAAAATGTTTTCTAGTGATTTGTGGACAATGAAGTCTTTTTCTGAGGATTTGTAAATGAAAAAAACTCAGAAGTTTAGTCAATGAGACATGACTAGACATATTTCATAATGAGATAACTGTTGATCTTAAGGACATAGTGAACAAGTAGAGGTACAGTGTTCTCTCATTACAACACATGTTCAGATGCATCTTACTAAAGATTAGCATGCTGTAAGTCATGTAGTTATACTGCAGTACATTCATGCCTCAGGCATGGTGCAAAGCATAAGGCCAAAGGACAAGTATCTTTAAAACTTGAAAAATAAATGCGTTTTACTGCAGCTGCTTATATAACATGCAGTTATGCTGAATGGTTTATTGAGTGTGTTAATTGTAAGCAATAAGGCTGAAAAATACATGCTATTACAAATAGCTTTTCATATTTATTCTTTTTTCTTTGTTATTACAATTAAAAATATTATGTTCAGGAAGGCAGAAGTGAGACTGAAAGAAAGGAATACCCATTGCTTTTGTGGAGTTAAATATAAGTTCTTTAGAAAATGCTTCATGTCGTATTAGAGGATACTTGATCAGTCACAGCATCAGCTCTCTAGGTAGCACTCTGCTAATGATGGGTGTATTTAGTGCATATGACAACTGCCCAGTCTGCTTGATCTCCACTAAGGGAAAATCTGTGACAAAGAACCACATCTTGTAAAAATGAAAAGTTTAACACTTTGGTATAGTGTAGTATAAATCTAGTGTAAATATTTTAGTATAGTATAAATCTTGGATGGCCTCGGTGCAGTTATTGGCCTGCCGTAGCCATAGGTAAGTGTTATGACATGAAAGTCAGGCTTAAAAGTTGTAACTTTGCCTCCATTGAAGTCAGTGGGAATTTTGAGACTGATCTTACTGTTGGCAAGATTTCACTACAGATGTTTTATTAGATCCAATAATGATTTTGCAGTGTGGTACAGAGATACCTTTCAAGGTCAGTGATCAAGGGTTCACAGTGAGAGAGTTCTTGCATGTTTCATCAAGCATGAAAGTGGATGGAATATTATCTAAAAATGATGTAAAGTGGAAGAATAAGAATAATGAATATCTAATAATGGTTCAAAGAAGTGAAATTTGGTAGGAGGGAAATGTTTGACTAAAGAATATTTATTATGATTTATTTATTTGTACTATATTGGCATCAGATGGCCCAAAACATGTTGCTAAGAGAAATTTAGTATCTTGAAGAATTTTTGGCATACATTAGAGCAAAGGTCCGGATACAAGTCCAGCAGATAAACTGATAAGAGTAGAAGCATGACACAGTCATAACATTAAAGCTCTGATTACTGTACTGTCTGTTTTTGGTAGATACATGTCATGTAGCTCAGGGCTGGCCAGACTATAGGACCCTTACCGCACTGTGCTGAAAAATGTGAAGGATAGTCTGCCAAAAAAAATATATAGACAGTAAACAATAATTTGGGGCAGGAATTTTTGTTTTGCCTTGGAAGGGACATTCTTACTGCTGCTCATAGAGGGAGTTCAAATTTCTTAAGACGATAAGATATATGAACTAGGGACTATAGGAGACTTCCTACCTTACTAAGTGCAAATAATTGCCTTCATTCCCTATGTTGTAAAATTATTTCAATCTTAAACTTAAAAAATGATAGTAAGGCGCTTTTTTTTTTTTTTTCTTGTCTCCATTGGAAACATTGGAAGTATGATCTGAAACATGCTTAGTCTAGCACTACAGAACTTATTTTAATTTTCCATCTTAAATTTTTTTCATGGCCAATACCTCAACAGTATTACTGTACCAGTATTGTCCTTTAGCTTAAAGATTGCTACCTCTCTGGTGTTTACCTCCCTGATACGCTTTTAGATATATGTTGCAACCCTTTTCTTTTCATTTCTTTCTGAAAAAAATGAAGGCTATCTAATGTGTTCTGGTCATATATGACAACACTATTTCCCTCTCTCTGCTAGCAATACTTTATAAGATTCTGCCTCAAATTTTGTTGTTCGTATACAGAATTTATTTTCTGATCTGTATAATATCTAATTCAAAAGCTTTTGTTAAAATTGTAACTCATAATGTTGCAGCTTTCTGTTATGTTGCAGTAGTGCTCAGTCTGGTGTTATCAGTCCCAGTAGCTACCTTACTCTTACATTTAGAGTGGATTATTTTATCTCCATTTCCAAGAAGGATAGTAATATTCATTCAAATTGGAGCCACCTCTAGATTGCCCTTAATTTCTGCATGAACATCACTATGATCTCCTTTTTTTTATATATGTATCTGAAAAATCTTTTGCTATATTCATTGTTATTACAGCTTCTCACCTATTTTTACAATAATTTTCACTCTATGAAAACTTTTTTGGACCTCAGAGACACCACATTCTTACAGTCCTTTTCCTCTTTTGCTTACAGGTTTCCATATTGCAGACATAACAAACTTCGAAGAACGATGAAAATCATCACGACTGCAGCTCATCCTTCAGAAATATCCTGGAAGATAAGGGCAGAATGAGTGTCAGAGAAACAGGGTTGGAAAACATAAAAAACAGAGATAAGTTTCTTGTGATTCCTTCACTATTAGAAACAAACTATAAGTTGGAAATATTTCGAGCTTTCTTATTTTTCTTTTTTTTTCATTGAAAACAGTACTGAATCATAAAAATAAAACTAAGAAAGGGTGCTTGAAAAATTATTTATTTAATATAGGAAAAAGTTATATATCTCTTTTGGGAGGCTTTTTAAAAGCAAAATTCCAATTGAGATATTCAGTTCAAAGTTCTGAAATGTATGTTTATGAGAGTAAAAACATAAATTGTCTGATTTAAAATTTTAATACAGCACTATTTTTCCTCAGATTTATGGCCTGCTACATTTCTATATTTTGACTGTCTTGCTATTTTTCAACTCCTTTACTCACTTGTGTTGTGCAACTGCTTTTTGCCTTTCTGGAAGGGATGGAGAGAGGAAAAAAAGTAGGTAGATAAAATGGAACATTTTCTTTGATTCCATTTTTTTTTCTCCAAGAATGTATTATTAACAACATTAAATAGGAAGCATGTCAATATGAAGTCAGAGGTCTAGAGTGAAAAAAAAGAGAGAAAAATGTGATAATTTGAAAAGAGAAATTAGAAAGTGTTCATATGTGATGGTCTTATTCTGGCTGAAGTTTCTTATATTGACATAATGATAACCACCGGAATTGAAATACCAGTGTCTACACAAGAGCCTACCATTTAACTTTATCAGTTGAAAGTGGTTAAAATTTTGTTTGGCAGAGACAAGCACAGGGAGAAACCAAAAAAAAAAGTCCTTTTTTTGTGGTGAAATAAAGGGAAAGAAGCAAGGCAAACAACTTATGGCCCTGAAATACCATATAATTATATCTAGTAAAGCATGACCAAAAGATGCTAATTTGTCTCAACTCACTCACTGTGAGGGCTCCCTTTGATCCTTCTGCGAGTGTGATGTTCTCACATTTTAATGCAGCATCATTTGACATTCAGATGCAAGGAGAATTGTCCAGTAAACAGCTTTCTTGTACCGCTTTGGAGCTTGTGGGAAAGATTATAGCATGAGATGGAGTCTGCCACAAGAGAAATAGATTATTGCTCTGGGAACACTTACATCAAGGAAGGTCCCTTTGCAGTGGAAAGAGGCAACCTTTTGCAAAGAACTGTGTTCTCTGAACTTCTTGTCAGCTTGCTGCAAATGCTAACTCACCACACACAGGTTTTTGCTCCCTAGAAACATAGGAGAAAAGCTGAAGCATGCTGTTTTTGTGTGACTTCTTTTTTATGGACTTGAGTATGTTTTCTTAAAAAAAAGATGATGTGCTGTCTAAGAAAGACTGAGATTGAATGAGACAAGTTAAGGAGGCAGGAGAAAGGGGGTGGCTTAGAAGATATCATAGTAGTGTATTCACCGTGGTTTAAGTTTTCGATGAACGAAGCCTACATGATTTGGATAAAATGGAGGTGATGGCATTTTCCAAGCAAAATACAGTTCTGATTAAACTTGGAGCTGCATTTCTTTCTACAAGTTTTCATGTTCTGATAAAATTAAAATCATTGTAAGGGAACATTTTTTGTTTTGTTTTCTGAAACCCTTAAAAAAGTCAAAGAGAACGATAGAATAAATTATTACAAGGACATTAAAAGGATTTCATTTCCTTGAGCATACATATGCATTCTACAGCAGCATGTCCTCTCCCTCTCAGTGCAGCCATTGATCCACAGCTTTTATAATGAACTCTAATAACAACTCTATTACTGCAAGCCTCCCGATTGGCTCCGACACCCACAAAATTAGCTACAAAGAAGCCAGCTTGTCAATATTAATTCCGCCACAGAGATTACTTGTTATGGTAGAACAAAGGTGTTTTGGCTCAAGCTGAACAACTTAACTCCTTGTCTCATAAAATTTAAGCTGCTATTGATCGCCTTCATCTATTGTGCTGTGAAGAAAAAAAAAAAACGGAAAACACAGGCATGAGTGCACACACACATATACACACACACACACACATGCAGACAGACATGAGGTTGCTGAATCACTCTGGTGCCTTCGCCTACCCCACCAGCTGCCCCCCTCCCTCTCCTGTCCCTGACTGCTGCTAAGAATCATTCAGTAACATGAAGCAAATTAAATCAATGAATTCATCCTAGCAGATGGGTGCTTTAACAGTCAGTTAGCCTTTAGATAATTGAGGCGTTGACTCTGGAATCATAAAATGGATGGCTCGTTTGTACATTTTACTGAAATAGATCACCGAGGTTAAATAAATGAAATCCCATTTGTCAGGCGGTAATAAATGGCCTCCCCTTCTGCAAACAGCTCTGTTTGGCCTAATAAATACAGGGATGTTACAGTGCTCCTCCCTTGATAGGGTTATGGCTTAATGAAATGGTCTTTCCTCTGCTTGTTTTTGCCTCCTCCTGCACCGTGTGATAAGTAGCGAACCAACGAAGCTTGTAATTACAATCTTACAGAGAACCCAGCCAATCTGTATATAAATCTCACCATCCAATTACAAGATGTAATAATTTTGCAGTCAAGCTGGTAATGAGGTCTAATACTCATGCATGTGATAATCCCCCCTGGATGCTGACTCTATCAGATGTTAGCTTTGTAATTATACTGGCAGAAAATCATTATTTCATGTTCAGCAGAAAAATGAGGTTGGTGGGAAGTTAATTTTCTCTATGCTCTGTGAAGCATAGACAAAATTTTAATGATTTAATCATTATGGTTATCCCTTTTGCAATTGACCCACGTTACTTCTGCAGAAACATTGGCACATTTAAAAGTCCCTGTTACTCGATAAAGCTTGCCAGGTATGCAGCTTTAATGTAAGAATAACCGTATACAATTAAACTATTAACCTGCTTGATAGGGGAAAAATCCATAGTTTTTATGTTTTCATTATTTACACATAGGATCCAAAGGAATGTTTATGTCCAGTCTGCACTGCAATAAAAAAGACTCTTAAATAAGAAAAAAAAGAAAAATTCTATAATTAGGATGTAAGCCCTCAGAACAAAACAGCAGGTTCACAATATTCACCATGATATTTTAGCAGCTCAGTAATCTTTTGTTCCTTTCTATTGTAGGAGGCATTCACCTCTACACAAAGAGCTTATTATGCATAATCAGTGTTTTTCACAAGAAACACTTTAGAGATATTGCTTCAGATACATATTTCTCATTGTTCTTTTCTGTTTTCCAAATTTCTAGTTATTTTGTGTTTGCCTGCTAGGTCAAAGGGAAGAACACAAAAGAAGAGTGAGAAAATAAACAGTAGCAGCAAAGTTAAAAGGCCAACATATTCTAAATGGTAGCTACTATGATATTTAAAAATAAGTGACTTCAAAGTATTTAAGGTAGGAACAAATGATACAACTGTTCTCGAGCCATTCTGTTCATCTCTCCCCATTCATTTTAGGAATGAAATCCTTTGTCTGTTATTGAACAAGTCATCAAATTCTTTTGGGCTGAGATTGCACATAAAGCCGTAAAGTACATGGTGGACATGGAGCAACTCAGCATCTCAAGACCAAATCGGTCACAGATAATTTCCAGAAAATGGTCTACAATTAAGTATAATTTCCAAACTCTTAGGTGTGATTTATTTCACCTAACTTGAGAGTTGAATATCTATAACTGAGGTAGTCATCTAGGCCCGTTACAGCTGTGGAGCACACATAGGCTCAGTCCACTTAAATTTTGTTTAGGCATCCAGTTTAAGATGGGGTGAATTGCATCCTAGAAATGTAGCTCATTCACCATATATATAAAAAAGGGTGAATAGTTCAGATATCGATGACTAATTTGTAGACATGGAAAATTTGGTGAAATAAATTTTATCCTTAATTCTTTTGTGGATCCAATCCAAGGAGGCTCTGGAGAAGGACTTTTGGGTAATATATTAAACTGCTAATCTAGTGATAAAGCAAAAGACAACTTGTCAAACATGAGTGAGTTCTGATCTACTTATGGTTCTCATCAGTTATGGTTCTCAATCTTTAAAAAAACAGATTATATATTAATGACTCACTTAAATCAAAGCATATTTAGACAATTCATCAAATGTCCTAAGAAGAAAATCCTGATATTAGTTATGGTGGTTCCATTAATACTCCATACTTATTCATCCCGGAAAAGAAGCAGAATAGTGCTCAGAAATGCAGATGACAAAATTAAGTTATTATAGAGCAGAGAACACCAAGGGCCTTGAAGAGAGACATAATGAGCTAGTCCAAAGGACAGTCCTTTACTAACAAACCTATGATGTGTAATGCATATTGGATTGGATCATTTGAAGTACTTAGTGGAAACAAAATAAATGTTCTTGTCTTGGGAAAAAGTCCTGGATACTATCAAGGACAGCTTAGGTAAAGTAATATAAAATGTAAATAAAATAAAATATTGAATGGAAAATAAAATATTTATTTTCAAGGCACTTCCTCTCCCAGAATGTCTCCCTTTCATGCCATGTCAGTCAGAGTTGCCAGCTTTTGCAGATTTTATCCTGTTTGCTATATTCCATCATTTTTATAGATGTCACACATTTGGGTGATAATTCTAGATTTCCTAAAAAACAAACAAACAAAAAAACCCACTATTAGTTTGTTCCATTAACAGAAACGTAGCTACTTAAGGACTGATGTCCCGAATTGTGGCTGCTTAAGGATCAATGTCCTATACTTTTAAAAATTCTTTTCAACACTGTCATGACTCTCGTTTGCTGAATCATAGAATCATAGAATCATAGAATGTGTAAGGTTGGAAGGGACCTTAGAGGTCATCTAGTCCAACCCCCTGCA
>JAUBOD010000166.1:286361-308875 GCA_032353885.1 Nothura maculosa
ATCCCTCTTGTACTGGGGAGCCCAGAACTGGACACACTGGTGTTTCCTCACCAGATGTGGCCTCACCAGGGCTGTGTGTAAGGGAATGATCACCTCTCTTGACCTGCTGGAGACGCTCTTCTTTATGCACTCCAGGATCCCATTGGCCTTCTTGGCCACCAGGGCACACTGCTGTCTTATGGTCACTTATCATTTTAGAATGTATTATGACAAAGGAGAATGAGTAAAATAGTGAACTTCAGATGCAGGAGATGTAGATCAAGGAAAAGGACTCCTTTCATTTTACATTTACCAAGAATAAAAATATCTGAAGAGATCTGAGGTTCTGTTGTAGTCTTAGTGCTCTTTAGAGAGATGGTGGCTTTGTGTTTTCTCTTACCAATAAAGAAATATTTGCCATACAGGATATTTCAAGTAGATGACAAACTTTTTCTGATGTTTTCAGAAAAGCATATGCATGAGGATGAAGTAGTAATCCATCATATTTGGAATGAAACAACTATAGTTTTGATCACTGATTAATTTTAATTCCCCCCTTGACAACTATCAGGTGTAATTTTTGAAATTATTGCTTGAAATATTTACAAACCTCCTATTATTTTTTATATTTCTTTGTTGCTTATCACCATTTTTGTACTCGTGCAGAATACTTAACAGGAGTGTTTTAAAACATATGAGCTAGTTATCTAAACTTCCATTCTATCTAGCCAATGAAGAGATAATAGGCTCACTGGATAAAGGAGGTTTAAAACTGGGGGGATGCATGAAGCAAAGAGGTGTGTTTGAATTACTACAGTCCTCATAATTTATATGCCTGCGACTAAGCTCATGTTAAGTTTTTCAGCCCATCTTTTCCTCCCTGACAATGTTATACCCAGGTAGGATAAAAAAAAAGGACTGCACCTGATCCTATTAATATCCTGGAAGTGAAAGTCTTTTCCAGGAACAGGAGAGCTATGGATTTCATCTCCATCAGGCTGAGGAGGATCTAGGATTTGGGTTCCTCAGCTGCTAAGTGACTGGAAAGGTCTTAATGAAAATAAGTGTATCTTTCCATATCTGTGATGATGCTTTTGCAACAGTGCTAAGTTGGGCTGAATGTGTCATTGTCTGTCATTGTCATTTACATAAGGAAAAATCTAAGCATGTAGAATTGATCAGAGAGTTATGAGCTTCTCCAGCCATCTCAACCCCACTGGAATGTTATTTTACAGTTATAGATCTTTTAGGTCTGAAACTTTTCTATTGTTGTGTTTTAAAACATTTGATGGAATAAAATATACAGCAATTTAGATAATTAGTTGTGTTTATAACTTCTTTTCACTAGAACAAAAACCTATGCCAAAATAACAAAGCTCTGATTTTTGATAAAGGCAACTTGAAGATCGTATCTAATCACCTGGTGGCCTGTTTAGAGGTTTTGATTCTTCTGCAGATTTCTGTGATAGATGATGTGCAATCATTTGGGCAAAAGACAATGTAAGGAATGCATCAGCCTTATCTCAAAATTTGAGTTTTATGATGAGGTTCAGAGTGTTAATCTTATATAATGAGACAGCAAGCAAGCTCAGGTTATTCTTTACAGATTTCACCTTGTACACTCAATCTCCATGTAAATTAGTGTAGACTATGTTATGTTCTTTGGAGGTTATATAGTTCCGTATGTTGGCCCCTGTTTCACCATCATCTTAACCTAAGTCTTGCTCCATTTCACATACATGTTTGTGAGCAGGCTGTGTGGTCAGAAAGATTTATGAGAAAGAATATGTGGAACTGTTCCTAGTCTGTAAGCATCTTATGACATGCTTTTCTTATAATGTACATATTAGACCACTACGTGAGTGTACCTATTAATAAGTTCATTACAAATGATTAGCTTAATGTATCGCTTTATTCTATCCCTGTAAGGTGGACATAGGCACCTAAAGAAAGACTTAGAATTCAGACTTAAGCCTGCCAAAACAAAGATTTTATAAACTGTGGCTCACCTCCTGTCTACCCACTAAACATATTAGGTCACAGACATATACTTTTCCTTTACTCATCCATGAATATTTTAGTCTTAATTGATCACAGTAGTACAGGTGACATGGAAACAAAAAAAGTATATATTCTATTGACACTGAAATCCTTTAAAAATCTTAGTCCAGGAAATTTTTGGAGACTGTGCCTAGTAGTGACTGCTGGAACTGGGCACATTCACCCGAATAATGGGAAGGTCAAATTCAAATACCTTTGCTGCCTACAAGGCTTGCCCCAGAAAGAGACAAAGTGGACTGCTGTACTCAAGATGCCTTAGATGGGTTGGGTGCTATTGCTGCCACTAAGGCAAGGGTCTCCATCTTTGGAAAAGACACAGCTTCTGAAGAGGATCCATGCCCAGTCTTTGCTGCTACATGTCCCCAACAATGCTGTTTGCTGAGGAGCTGAGATGGAATTGTTCTCTGTTCCTATTAAGGCTGCACTGCAGTGCACAGAACTGAGAGAATGAGAGAGAAATTTTACAACTTAGTGGTTGCAGTTTTCACCTAGGAGGAGAGGATGAAGGTCCATTTGTTGAGACTAGGACTGTTTACTAAGGGGTCAAGGAATCAAAAAAAAACAGAGAAAAGGAAAGAAGTAATCAAATGAAAGAGATAATATTGAACAGCAAAACAACTCACACACATGATTCAGCAAAGACTGTATTGGTCAGTTTTTGATAATTTAGTAAGAAAAGACAAAGATTTTTACGGTGAATGCAGTTTCTTCCTCTTTTCCACTAATGTAAGAAATTTCTTATAAAGACAACTGGTCTTAAATATGCATTTTTCCTCCTCTAAGCTGTTCCAGATGGGAAATAACATAGTTTTTAGAGGAAATGGATCAATAATCTTCCTAAATAGAAAAACACTTAAGCAGAAAACTGCTCAGAAGCCATATATTTTTGTAAGACTTCCTCTGAGTAGTAGAAACTGGCTCGTGTTTGAAAGCCATCTCAGGGTTAGGACTGAGTAGGGCATTCAGATAATAAAACACTTCTGTGTCTGTGAATGGATAAAAGGATGTTGTCAACAATGCAAGGCTATGTTGCAGTGGTCTTTACATTGATATAGGCATATCTGAGCCATATCTGAAATGTAATCATTCAGATTAAAAAAGTACCTTGATTATGACACATTCATCTCCAGCATGTTGAAATTATTTAAGCTATTTTCAAGATGTTCAGGTAACTAGTAAGCTATTGTGCATTTTTAAATCAATTACTTACGGAGGATGTTTCAACAGAAGAAGGCCTCCTTTCTGGAGATCCTCCAAACCTACTTGGATGTGACTCTGTGCCATGTGCTGTAGGTGTCCCTGCTTGAGCAGGGGTTGGCCTAGAGGCCCCTTCCAACTTCTAACATTCTGTGATTCTAAAATCTATATTAGATTGCATTTGACTTGATTAGATTAATGCAAAAAAAAATAGTGATATGAGTAAAGAAGGGCATTTGTCCTTTCAGTTACACATATGAAGAAATTTTCAAGCACCAAAACACAAGCTGCTTACAATGTTATCTGTGGATGCTGCTAAAAGGAACGGAAGCCCTGCATGAAACTGGATCTGTCCCTTGGCAGTTATCCTATTTAAGCAAGCATGTCATTTATCAATGTGCCAATAAAGCTGATTCTATGATGTTTTCCTCCCAGAATTTTGCATTTATAAAAGACTTCTTCAGCCAGTAATCTTGCTTGCTTCATAGAATAAAACTACCTCTACTTTATTTTCGACTTCTTGCTTTGCACAGCTGGAAATACTAGAAGAGATCATTGAAGAAGTAACCATTTTTGTGACTGAGTCAAGCTTATTTGTTAAAGGATAAGCTACTGAATGTTTATTATTACATTTCACGCAAAATATACCTTCTTTTTTGTATTGACTGTTATGTGATGTCTTAATAGAAGAAAAATCTCAGCTATAGCTAACTTCCTTGAAAGCAAATGTAAAATCCTTATTTCAGCTTTGGTTATCAGATGGGTCTGAGTTAAAAAAGACGATTTAAATCAGGTCAAAACTCATGCTTTAGTTTGATTTCATTACAGTCATTATGCTATTACAAAGTTTAACATAGTACCAAAACATAAGCATCTTAGAACTTGATTTAGATCTATAATTCTGTCCAACTACTTAGTGAAGACAGCTAATCTCTTTAGCTGCTTAAGATACAACAGATACAGACACAACACATCCATATAGAGGTATGTTGAAAAAGCACCTCTGCTTTTAACATTAACCATAATTTTTATTGCTAAGATTTGGTGGCAAATCCCTGAAAGTTTCAGTCTGCAACTTATCTGTATCATTTAAATTTACAATACTGGCTTTGCAGTCTTGCAAAAACACCTGTTGTGATTTCTAATGCTCACTTTTTTAGTCCTAGAAAAATCTGGTGTTATGGGAAATTTTTCAGAATCTTGAAAGGCCTTAATTTTAGCTCTACAATGAAAGGGCATTCAGGAGAAAGTACCTTAATGCAAGGATTTTTCACTGAAAATAGTCAATATAAATTAACAGTACAACATCTAGACATCCATCTAGATGTTACTTTTCTATGGTTTCAATAGAACTAGGCAATACAATTCCATGGAACAGTTCTTATTGTTCTCATATGTCCAAACAATGTTATTTGCACATAGTTTGTGTATATAGACTTGAATGTCATGTAAATTGTGAACAGTCTTATCATGCCTGATAACATCGTGTTGCATTTTTTTTCTCTGATATTTAAACTGAATTATTTGAGAGGGGGAAAAAAGCATTGGGCTGAATCTATTTTTTAAAAAAACCTTTTTGTTTTAAAAATGAAAAGCCTGGAAAATATAATATGTATTGCAGACAGATGGTGACTGTCAGGTAAAGAAAGAACTAATTAGATATCAGTTCCTTAAATCGGCTCGTATTTCTAGAAAATGGTATCGTGGTGTTGTGTGCTTTTGCCTAGTAGAAGCAAAATATATATGTATTAACTCTGGTTATTACTAAAAATTGAGGTAAGTGCTCTAACAGGAGCTAGATTCTGTCTTGTGTTTAAATGGACTTCATTCTACTTCCACTGTTCAAAACTTTTATCATCTTATTATATTTCTATAGTTAGACTCAAAGTAAAGCTAAAGGCTTTAACCCTTTCTTTTTGTTTTTTTTTTTTGTTTTTTTGTTAATTTTAAACAAATATACTGATTTCAAAACGGAAGTTAAATATTTTTTTCTAAGAATAGAAATATCCTTCTCAGAAATGAACACTTATGTGGAAAAACATTAACATGAAATAAAATAAAATATTTATCAAATTTCCTGGAAATGAAAAATTTTGTTCTTGAAAAGTCTATTCTGTGGCAAATATATTTATTAAAAAAGAAATCTCATCTCCAGTTCTAATGGAATTCCAATGGGAAATATATTTTCAGTTAGTACCAAATGCTATATATGTTATTTACTGTTGGTGAAACTATAAATTTTCATAAGATATTTTGAATTATTAATATTAACCCTTCTTAAGCCTAAAACATTCATGAAGGAATTTGATAATCTCCAAATGTATTTGCAATCCATTATTATCCACTGTTATATTTAGAAAGATAGTCATTGTCATACATCATGTATTTACTGTTTCCTACTCATAATGAATCTGTATTTGTTCAGTTACAAGGCATTGATGACTTTGATTTTATTACACTTTCTAGTTATGGAAAACAGGTTAAGGAAATGCAAATAAATCTCATTTTTTAATTAAACACATGAGATTTTCAAAATGTGCAGAATACTTGTTGAACTCTTGAAAGATTATCCAAAATAACCCTTTCCTCTGTGTACTTTGTGGATTTGACGTTTTTTATTATTCTAATATTTTCCAAAATAGTCTTTTTTCCCTTTGCTCATGAACAGCTTGTGAAAATTATTTAGATGTCATAATGTGCTTTGTTAATTTTTATTCATATCAGGTGGGAAAAATGTGTTTAAAAATGTTTTATGCAAATCAATGACTGCTTCACAATTCTGTCTACTTCTGTTACCTTTCAACTGTGTCCTGCTGCTCAGGTATCCAGATATTTAACATTACTTTGGTTTTATTAAGGTAGGTGTTTATTTATAAGGTTAACTGCAAAGGTTGATGGGTAAAATGAAAAAGAAAGGTGAGATTGTGTTTTTCTCTTCTCCTTCTCTCTTTTTTTTCCTCTCTCTCTTCTTTCAGTCACTCTCCCCCTCTTTTCTAAACAAGCTAAGAGTTTTTATAATTCATCACCTGGCTGACAGATGAGTTCTGCCGGAGAATATTAGAAAATGTCTCAAATCTCATATATATGCTAATGGTATGCTGAGACTGGTTGGTGGTATGCCGGAGTTTTTAATCTGTCTCGACCAGTGTGGAAAGTGGAGGAGACAAGTCATTGCACTCGACAATTTATGATCAAACAACTGAATTGTAAAGGAAGAAGGACATGCAGAAAAGGAGAGTAATTTTCTGATTTAACAGTGTTGTTACTACAAATAAAGAAATCTTGATTTTGACTGCACTCGACATTAAATGAGTTTCCTGTGCCCTGCTCTGAATTTTTCATTTCCAGATTTGTATAAAGCACCCTGCTTAGATACAAGTGACAGATAAGGAGATGATTGCATATGGAAATCAAATGTGTATAATAAAGCCATCTTCTGTTTATTAAATAAACACATGTAGATGACTTCCATGGAGAATGTACTGATAATTCTTCATTGTGTTCTAGTTTTTTGCAAGTCACAAAGAATCTTATTTAACAACTGTGAATGACTAGATGTAAGCTTTTCTGTTTATTACCTTATAACAAACCAGGCAGTCTAGTATATGACATTTATAAACATTTTATTTTGATTCTTTAGTCTAAGCTTTAGCTGTAACAGTACAATATATTAGTGATCACACTACCGGAATTTTGGAAGCCGTATCATTTAATAAATATCTTTTGAATGTTATATTTTCATAATAGAATTGGGAAAGCTTAGCTAGAGAATGAGTATGTTATTATAAAATGGAGCTACAGGAGAAATAACATAGGATGTATTGCACTTAGTAGTTTACAGATGAAATAATATATATAATATTGGATATTCAAAACTAAGCAAAAACCATAAATCTTCAGACAACTTGGAAATGATTTCTGATTCAGTCGTTCTGAGCATTTTAGCTTCAGATGTAAAAAACACTTGAAGTTCACCAAGGGATATATTTTCCATTTCTGCTTCCCAATTCTGCTTTTTTTTTTGCAGATGAAGTCTTCCTACAAATTATTATAGTATATGGCAATGTTCTGTAAAATCATGAATATAGGCTGCTTTTCCTGAAAGGCCTATTTGCAATTGCTATATTGCAATTGAATTGTTTGTCAATATTTTAAGGCAAAGCAGAAGGTAAGTATTTACTTTTTACCTCATAGGACTGAAACTTAAATTTGGATTAAGGTCACATTTTTATATTGAGAATAGAAAGAGGTGGAAAGGGAATCAGTAATGTCCAACCACTAATGAAGTGTATTTACTGAACATTATTGGTCGTGTTGGGAGAGGTTTATAGTCAAAGTTCACTGTGATATGATTGAAAGGACGGTGATATTGTTTAAGCTCTTCTCTTTTTTGATCATTATCAGCAACTGCAATTAGATGTTCGGAGATTCTTGAATTTTGCAACATTTTCATCTCAAATTCTCAGCAGCATCATCCTTTAGTTTTTCATTTTAATTATACTTTGATGCTTTTTAGGGGAAGGAGGGAGGATTAAGGAGAAGCATGGCATTGGATGTTAAATGAGAGCAAAGTCCTGAAATACTCATTCAGACTTTGAAAACACCAGGCAGCTTGTGTATCTGGAATAACTGTAGTGTGAGTTTTGGCATAAGTGCATTGGAAAACCCACATGGGTTTCTTAATGTGATTGGAAGTGATTGCCGTGTGTGGTTCAAACAGGACTAGATAAGCTATGCTGCAAAGCCACATGGCTTAGTTTAAATAGCACATTGAGGAAATCTTTGATCATGGCCTGTGATCATACTTAACCTTAAAAGAAGTGGCGGGATAATGTAGGTAAAAAGGTGTCAGAACCAAAGCAACTGGTAGGAATCTAATGAAAATGGACTTTGGAGGGGACCCTGGTCTGTTTGTTGTTTGGAAAAAAACTTGTAGCAACTTGGCATCAGTGCAGAAGTCCAAAACATGGCAGAAACTGTAAAGTTGACTGGATACAGAAGCAGTAAGGTGTATGTTATCCTTCAGTGATCTTCTGACAGAATTTACATATGCATGCAGGGTCATTTCATAATGTTCATGAAAAAAAAATGTATGAGAGCCTGAAATGCAGCTAGAAATGAGGGTAGAATATAGAAGGGTGTTTGAATATGACAGATGAGATGAAAGGAAAAAGCATACATATAAGTGGAGTTGCAGATGGGCTGATTGGCAGATTCCCAGATGAAAGAGAGACCTCTAGAAGCATATGAAAATGAGGACCAGGCAGAGGAAAATACTAGCCTGTGAAGAAAGAAATCTGTGGAGTTTGTTCCATGGAAGAAGTGATGAGATGCAACAGTTAGAGACAGAAAATTGAGCAACAAGAAAGAAAAGATGATATAAATTATAATAGCAGAGGCAGAAAAACAACAGAAAGGACTGGTAGATGGAAAGCAGACTGGGAACAAGACATCCAGCATTTCACTGGAAAGCATCTCTGAAAGGTTTCTTTTTTTTTTTTGTTTGTTTTTTTTTTTTTTTTTTAAGAAAATTGTCATCAGAATGCATCTAGAAAACTTCCTGCTGTGAAGTCCATTGCAGTGTAATGATATGAGGGGTGCACATGAATGTGGAATACATTTCCAAAAGATTGAAGAAGAATCTTTTGACTGTCATTCTGTCATTTAACTGTAAGAATAAAGAGCATTAATGGAGGATTGTGTCAGATGGGGGGGAAGATGTTCAAAGGTATTTTCTGGAATTCTTCTTTTTCCTAGACTTAGAAGGCAAATGTTTGGGCAGATTATTAATATTATCAGGATTGGTGCTATGTGCAAAACATGGGGATGTTTGTTTCAGCTATCTGAGGAAGAAGCCTTCTTGCATTTTTGTTAACCTGACTGATAAGAGAATGGACAGTACAGAGGGAGTAAATACTATGAGAATTATAGTGAAGTGAAAATAAGAATGCTTAATCTGGATAGCAAGATGCAACTAGAAGCTGTTTTAATAATTCACAAGAGCCTGCACAACAAAGTGGAGAAAGTCAAACAAAAGGTGAAATGTAAAATAATGTTACAGGAAAACTCAAACCAACATGAAATAGCTGTTATGAATGGAAAAGAAATACTGGAGGAGCTTAACTATCCAAGAAACCATTCAATAAATCTGTTGTAGTACATTCTGCCATTTAATGGCTCTAGAGAATAAGAGAAGAAAGTGCAGATAAGCTGGAATCTGAATGAAAATATCTTTGGGGATGGCAGTGAAGTACCTTTTGCTGTGAAAAGGTTGGAAATCAGATACTGATCTCCAGTGCCATATAGTGATAAAATCCTCTACTGCCCTTCCAGCGAATAAGGACTTTCTAAGATTCTTTTCCTTTACTTTTCCTAGAAGTACTAGTACTTGTACTGAAGTACAAATGCTCAGCATATCTCTTCAATAAGTAGTCATTGAACTAGAAAAGATAATATTTAATTTCGGACAGAATACTGTTGAGCAAGATTCCACATTTTTTCCTGCTTTCCTACAATCACAGAACTCTTAAGAAAGGAAGGGACCTCCAGAGGCCATCTAGTCCAACACTCCCTGACCACATAGGGACACCCAGAGTACGGGGCATAGGGCTGCATTCAAGTGGGTTTTAAATATCTCCAGAGAAGGAGACTCTACAACCTCTCTGGGCAGCCTGTTTCAGAGCTCTGCCACCCTCACTGTTAAGAAAAGTTTTCCTCCACCATGATCCTCTCTTGCTCTTAAACTCTTTGTTGTGTTCCAAGACCAGGGCACTAACAGTAGCTCACTACTTATTGCAGTCAATTCTTCCCAGGAGCAGCTTTTTTTCTGTTCTTTCTACCTGGAATATGGAGGAGGTGATATTTAAGTAATATTTTAGGAAGCAGGTAAGACACACATACATACACGTAAGATACACATATTTTATGGAAAATTCACAGAGCAGAATAGTAATTATGAGTATAATGTTGCATAATGTCCTAAACCTGATAGCTATGGGTTGGATTTTGAAGCTGTTTGACATTAACACAAATACAAGTGATAAAAACAAAAGAGAAAAATAGGTTCTTTTAAAAGTATCATCTATGATATTTTACAAACTATTTAGCTGTCTCTTTTGCTTTTAATTTTCATGTTCTTCAAAATGATTGTTGCAAAAAATATCAATGTTAAAAATACAAAACAGAAATCCCAAGAGAAAAAAAACAAAAGCATGCTTTGAATATGGAAATGTGAGTTCGCAAACATGCTGCTTTTATTGCCCCACACAGACACAACAAAAGATGTCTATATCACTGTGCTTGACTGCCTGGTTATTCTGTAAAGGCAACTTCATGAATAAATAAAACCAAAATTGTGAAACAGGTTGGAGTACCAATGTGTTCTTAGCAGGGCATAACAACAACTTTATTGAACCAATACCTCTCTGAACAATTTCTCATTCAATTGTACCAGTAGATGGCACTCTTAATATTAAATAACTTGCATGAGAAAGTCTTATTTGTGTATTTATTTGTTTATTAAATATTGGGAGGTCCTATATTGTCCCATTAGCATTTGTAATGCTAAACCTATGTGCAGAAAGCTTCAAACAACTACATTTATGGAAATGGGACTGAAGTGATGTTTCTAAACCACCCTTTTCTCATTATATGGAAAAATTAGGAAAGAAAAATAGCATGGCTGGCCAGTGAGGGTTATTGTAAATGAAGATGAAAGGAACAGGTGTCTAGGAACATATTGTGATGCTTCCACGTTTCTAGTGGTTAGGCATTTCTAGACTGAACATCAGATGTTTAAAGGAATTTAGCCAAATAATTGTCATTGACTTTTGAAGGCTGGCAGCAGATCCCCCCCTGCAGTTTGGGTACAGAATGCGGCAGGAATCTGTGCATTTTGACAAGATAATATCTCTGGTGAAAGATAACAGAGAAGACGACTGAGGAAAAATGAGAAGTACTGCAGATCTTTGCATCTTGATCATGCAGAAGATGTTCAGGACTAATGAAAGCAGCTGCCGATCAGCAGAAAGCTGCATTTCTTCTACCTCCTGGGACATAGTCAGGAAACCTCTTTAGGAAGATGCTGTACAGAGGATGCGATGGAGTAAGGAGCATGCCAGAAGTTCAGTATTCCTCAGTCAATATAGAACAAAGCCTCTCATACCTCTGGTGCTTCCAGGTTCTCAGCAGCAGCTGTGATGATTGCACTAACAACCAGTCAACACTAGCAAACTTTTTACTGGTAATCTCCCATTCCAAAAGTAAAGTATATTCGCTCATTGAGTCATAGAAAAAATCCTGTTTTACAAATGAAGAGTAAGAAGGGAAACAAATTCCCATTATTAGTAAAAACTTGTGTAGATAGTATTATGCTAGGTTACTGATGGACATGAGAGAATCCTCTGGGGGCAAATTGAAAGTGTCCAATTTTTCCAGCTGTAGTAGAATTTTCTGCCAAAGTGAAGCCTCTTTCTCTATGAAAGAATGTGGAAATCACTTCTGCAGACCTGGAAAGACACTTTTGATTACTTGATGTGCCTTTAGATACTCAATGACAAAGTGGAAATACCACATAGCTTGTCACCAGCTTTGATTTATCCCAGGGAACCTCTCTCAGCCTCTGAATGCACTGTAAACACCTGCTTCACAAACTTTAGACAGAGAAAAATCTCTTCATTTTTTTATCCCTCTGGTTAAAAAAAATAAAAAAAGGTTTACTGGATGTTGCACAACTGCATCATTTCCTGTCCTTCCATGAAATTAGAACATGAAAGAAGGATGACTTCAAATAAAATTGATTCTTGGCTGCAGTATTCTGCAAGGTTTCAGTTACTAATTTAAATCTATTTAAAACACTTGCCCCATTAATCATATTACATGATATCAACTATCATGTTTTATCAACTTAACTTATTCCATTAAAACTACCAAAAATGCTGTCACATCAAAATAATCTATTTCATTCATTTCTGCCTCTGGACAGCCACCTCCAAACTCTTCTATTGACACATATCCTCTTTATCAAATACAAAGATCTTCTGGCTTGTTTCTCTCCTTTCATTTCTTTTGGCTGACCTCTCTGCCCCTTTGTTGAGAATGAAGCCAGCAACTAACTGTTCAACTTCTATTTTTCATCTGTTGCTCAGTCCTGGACTCTTTCTGGCTTCTCTCTCTTTCGTGGCCATGTTTACATCATACACTCTAGGTTAGATGCTAGAGAGCTATGTTATAGCAGTGTAACAATGCTAATGGATGGCACTGTAACCCTTCCACCCCTTAGCAAATCTGGGTTGCTTTCTTTGCTCCCTCTTGTACAAATGTAATTTTTTTTTGTTCTCTTTTGCTTTGTTTTTGAACAAAAGGTAAAAATACTATACTATTCACATTAAAATTGCAAAAGGGAGGTCTTTGGTTTTACTAAGACTCAATATGCAATTGCAAAAAGTTCATACAATAGCATGTATTTGCAGAAAAAAAATGGTATAATAATAACTTCTATGTTTCTCTACCTTCTGTGAGTAGTTAACAGTATAAATACACATCCCTGAAGTGCTTTGTTGTCATCTTGGAAATTATTTGCTTTAACAGCCATTTAGATATACAGAAAAAGAATGTAAATGTTAAAATATATTTACTTTTATCACAGATGTGATGTCAGCATTACGTCATCCAGACTCTTACATTTGTTGTAAGTGAATGCAGTGCTTTTGAAGGCATAAGAGACTGAGTATTTGCATTAGTCCTCAGATAAATATTAGCTACTAAGACAGTGTAGGCCTGGCCACAATTTACCTATTCTGACTTCCTGTCTAACTTCTGTCCAGATTTAATCCTGAAGTCAGTACACACTGCAAGTTTTTAAGCATGCTTCTCCTCTCACATTGGCCTCACTCCTGGGCACATTTCTTCATATCAAAACTTACCAGTATTTAGTTTTGCTAAATGTTTTTCTTGCAAGATGTCCTTGTGAGACACAGAGGACTTTCCAATGGTTTGGGTGTTTGACATCTGGAAGGAAGAGGACAAAAAAGTTGTTAGTATTCTGAGATAAACTCCAGAAACACATACAAGCTTTCTTTCTAATTTCTATATTGCAAAGATTATGTATTTGAACATGTCCAGGACAGCTTATGCGAATACCTGCATTACAAGCAGTATGGTTTGGATTCCCCCAGCAAGGTAAAGACCATCGCATTCATGAGCAAGATAAAGACCAACACATTCATCTAGTTTCTAATGTGGGATGGTTAAAGCTATGACTGAGGTGTAAAATAACATCCAGAGTATCCTTTGCTATAGGCCTTGTGTTTACTAGACATATCTTCCATGAGCTCTTCAATTCCTTTATCACTGTGTGTCTACTTCATACTTTCACTTCATACTTTCTATATCATCATTATTTTGGGTTCCCTTACTTCCTTTATCCAGAATAAAAACGAGTCTTAGTTCCTCTGTTACCTTGTCCATGACATTAATGATTTAGAGGTCTTCATTACACATCTTTTTCAAATACTCCTCTTGGAAGTCAAAAATCCTACATTAGTTTGTCTTTCTTTATGTTTCTCTGGGTCTTTTATAATTTTTTTTCTTGTTTCTCCTCCCCTACTCCCATAGTTTTGGGGTTTTGTATGGTAAGGTAGAGATAAGGAGAGCCAGGATATAAATTCAGGATATAAATTCAGAATGGTAATGATGATATAATGATGTTTCATTGTTTAACTGTCCGTTTTTTTCTGAATGATTTCTATAAGTGCATGTAACTTTTTGCCTACTGCAGTAAGATAAGTGATGTTCCAAGAGATGTCTTTGCAAGTGAAAGCAGATAATGTAGTGTCCAAGATCTGTTGCTAAGAATATTTTTCATGTCTATATTCCATTTACTTGTTTGCACTGCATTTCTGCTGACATTTTATCCTGCTGTTATCTATATCAATAGATTATTGATAGTTTTAATTTTGATTGTCTTAAGTAGCTTTCTACCTCATCAAACTTTGCTGCCTCATTTTCCTGCTTTTCAACCTTACTTATGAGTATGATTGAAGACATATGGATGCTAATGTAGATTCTTAAGACGTAGATGGCACACCTTTTGTAACCATCCTTCAGCCCATCAGTACGAAAACAAATAATTCATTCACACTCCTTTTTTCTATCATCTTCCTATATGCCTGTATCTTCTTTTTTTATCCGATAGCACCTAGCGTTCTTTAGTAAGAGAACTCTTTTAGTCTCATTAGTAAGGGACTCAAAACTCCTAAAATTCATCTTCAAGTAGAGTATTTTTCTATATGAAATCCTTCTAACAGCTCTTGTAAATTCTAATTTCTATAATTTTTTTTCCAAATGTGTTTTAGGTTTACTCTTCACAGAATGGATCTTATCTCTTTCAGTTCTGGCAATGAGTTGTGAAGAGGGAAAACACTAATCATTCATGGACAGCTGGTACATAAATGGTCAATGGATTCCTTAAGTGCTTATATAAATGTAACAGAATGATAATAATAAGTATTCTGAACTACAAGTTGCATTATAATTCATAAAATTTGTAAACCAGAGTGCTTCAAAGCAGAGTAATGAGTGGGTAGTGCCACTTTTAATGTGAGAGAACTCTGGTTCTCTTCCCAGATTCCTGAATTAATATCATACAAAGTCCTAATTATGCTAAGAAATGATAGATCATGTTGTTACCTGTATTATATCATCTCATAGGCAAAATTACTTCAACTACCAGTGCAGCATTAGACAGTAGACCAAACTACATTACCAGAAAAAAAACAGGGCTTAGCTATGAGAGTTACTGGTGATTTTAAGATATTTAAGTTCAGTTATCATGTAAGATGGAGTAAGGATCACTGCTATCTCCCATATGTTGGGAGACATTCCATATCTTCCAGCATAATATTAATTCCTTACTAGCCTGATGCTATAATTTCTTTCAGATCAGGTACATCCTTAATGCACAGTCAAGGATGGCAAAGTTTTAATTGGTGCTTGGTTCATAGGCTTTTCTTGCATTCTTCTGGGATGTCTTATATGCAGCCCGTAACTGTCACTAGGTTTCTACTGCCTTTTGCTTAAGATTCAAGGGAGCAAAATAGGCAATGCAATAGGCACAGCTGTTCTCTTCCTCACCTCAAAATGGGTTAATAGGGAATTACAGGGATAGGAAAAATCAGGGAAAGAACATTCATGCCTCAGAAAACTTCCAGTTTGAACTGGGCTATTGCTGCCTCTTCACAGCTGTGCTTGTGGGCTGCTACAATACTACCTCCTGACCACATATTACCCATTGCTAATTTAAATCAGTCTTGCACACCAGATTGTTAATGCTTCTTTATATAGACAGAAATTTAAACAAGGTGATACATCATTTACTTACTCATAGATCCATATGGGAAAAATTCAGAGAGCTGTGTGAATCTTTATTTATATGTGGTAATCTATATCATACATACTTGCAGATATGCAAATTGCAGCTTTACATCAGAAATTTACAGAAAAGCCTTAGGCTGATGTTAATTTTGTCATTTAAATAAAGAATTTCTCATTGTTACAGAAGCCTTGGAGTGCTTCTATGCTCTTTCTATTTACAGAGTGATTTTCTCAGTTGAACCAAATATATAGTGATACAGGATAGTATTACTCTTACCTGTTATATACTGAATTATTCATTACAGGAGATTTCAAGAAACACTGATTAATAATTTATCTTCTAAATACCCATTTTGTATATAAAACTTCCACTAATTTTGTTGTTTTGCCATTCTATATGATTTCTTTCTCTTTTCTGGGTTGATTTTCAATCTGGTATTTAAAAAGTATAAGAACTATCTAAAGCCTATTTACTGAAATAGACTTTGGAAAGATAAACTGTCAAGGACAGAGTAATGAACAAGGCAGCAAGAAAAAGAAGAAAAATGCCAACAACATAATGATTTGGTTACAATGATTACACATGTAGTGAGTATCACTTTCTTGGAGAAATGGATGACTTCCAGAATTAAAATAATTTCATAGATTCAGACTCATGTCAATGTCTTTCACATTAAAGCATCCATTTTTATATTTTTTCATATTCTTTTAAAGAGTATTTTGTGATCTATCAAAGCTGTTACATTTGTGCTTGTGGATTATCTGTTCAAAGATGTCCATATGTCTATATGATACTGTGACCCAGGTCAGGGAGTAACTTCTGACTTCCAAAGCAGTTGGAATGGAATGCTCTTCAACACTTCATTGTCCAGGCTGACACTGTCTAGAAGGAGGCTGCTCATCTCCTGATGACATGTCAGTCAGGGAGTAGCCCAGACAGTACCTTGGACTTTGAGTAATCTTCATTTTGTTTAGAGGAGCAGAGAGCTAAAGTATCGGTGCTGCGTGATTGTTTGAAATGGCTCTGTGAGTTGGTGTGGCCATTGTGTCTTCTGAGACAACCAGCAATGGATCCAGAACTTGAGATGGAGGAGATAAGATCCTGTTACTATGCCATTTCTACCAGTAGGTATGCAGCCAGTTCACTATGAGGAAGCCCACCAAAGTCATGATCATGTAGAGGTTTTAAAGCCTTTGAGACAACTGTAAACCTATAAGTAACCTGCAAGGATAATATGTAGAGCCTCACAGGTCATAAAGGCCACCAGTATGTGTGGATTGTGCAAGAGCAGTGGAAAGAAGATGATTGGTGAGATTTGTATTCCTTTTCGGTGCTTTCACCCTTCACCACAGATCCAATGTTCCTAATAGACACAGGAGCTATTACTCCATCATTCTGAGACCTTTGCAGGGAAAGATTCATGGATACAAAAACTCACTATGCTGTAAGTTTGCATGACTGTCTGATTTTCCACCAGGATCAGGTGCTTTTCCAGAAGAGACACCAGTTTCTATTAACTCCATTTACATGATGATTCCTACTGCACTTATAAACCTTTGGTGTGTCTGGATTCCATAACAAACTGTTCTCTGAACTTCCCCACAGGAACTGGCTGTCTCATTCCTGCCTGGAATCTGAGATGGAAAATTGTAACAGGAAAGTGAACTGACTCCTGTGGTACAAAAGGAAATTTGACAAGGCAGACACAAAATAATCCCAAGATTTGGGAAACCCTACACCATTTAAACATGTTTATAATTATTGCTTTCATCTACTTTTGTTAAGATATTGATCCACCAATATCTAATTGTGATTCTAATTTTAGTCTTTTATAACTAAATGATGATTACACTTTATTAAAAATCCAGGGCAGTGTTTTACTAGAATTCTGAGGTACTTTGCTTCTTTGTTATTCTTCTTTGTTATTGTTATTTGTTGTGTTTCTTTGCTTCAGAAATTGTGATTTCTGAAGTGCCTGTTAAACTCAATTCTCATGTATGTGCCACAAATACTCCTTCATGTATTGTTTTCCATGTCATAACTATTTATTTATATCTATATGCATATAAAATTGTGTTTTGTCCAAGCAGCAGTCAATAGATGAAATGAGCTCACTCAGTGCAAGCCAACATGCAATGATGAAACCAGATTTTTTCCTCCTAAATTCTCTCCTTGTTGCCACTTGGAGTTGGAAACTCACTTAATCATTAATATTTGAAGAGAAAAAAATGCAAGAACTATATTATAAAGTGTTTTTCTTCTAATACTACCAAAAAAAAAGATATTAAAAATTATTACTAGCAGCAAATATTCTTCAGAACACCATATAACAGCTGAAAAGTAAGGGAGAACGAAACCATCAGATTTTATCTGATTTTTGGAAACTTCTATTTAAAGTACTCTGTTTGACTCGATTTGTGGTCAAGCTTAGGACCACAATCAATTTGATTGTCCCTACATAAATTCATATTCAGACTTAGCCTTGTATGGTATTTTTATCTACCACTCAACACACTTTTTCAGAAAGAGGATCTAAATTGAGACATGTAGGGACGATCATATTGATTGTAGTCCTAAGCTTGATTACATAGATTTCCATTGATGCAGGCAAGCAAAACAATATTGACTAAAAAGGGTGCTCTATGAGTTTTTAAAACACAAGATCTTTAGGTTATATAATAAGCAATTTTTTGTTTCAGAATAAGTATTCTCTTTTCACAGAATATTAATTTTATAGAGTAGATCTAGAACATAATGCAGATTCCTTTCTGATTTTGACCAATAAAGTTATCATGTAATTGTCATCAACTAGTATTAAATAATTAATTACTACCTCTAGGGCTGTTTGTGGACAAGGTATGATATTCCATCTGAAAGAAGTAAATGAATTTGTCAGTGAGATGTGGGGGTAGAAATTCAGTGTCATCATGAATAATAGACTTTTCGTAATTTGCACTGCATTGAGAATCTATTTTCCTTCTTGTAACATGGCCAAAATGCCTGCAGCTCAGGACCTGATGATACTTTTCTCATAGTCCTTGAAATTCTGAGTAAAAATCTAGCTTTATATGACTTCTTTAAAACACAAAAGTTCCTTATCTGTCAGCAGCTTAGGCAGAAATGACCAGGCATGCTAACAAATGAGAACAACAGCATTGGCAATCTGAGAGGTGAACGTAGAACTCACTAGTTGCTTTTTCAATTAGCTCCTGCATGCAAACGTGTCTGGTGCAACATAACAGTGCAACATAAAACCTAGTACGTGGAGCAGAATACAGAACACAAAGTTAGGCATCAAAGCTCCGTACGCAGTAGGGGAGGTGAAATGGCATTTCACCTTCAAGTTAGTGTTTGGTCCAAATGCCTCAATCTGCTCATACTCCCTTTATATGCTTGCTCAACTTGCTTTTCACACCACCTTTGCATTCCTTTCTGCATGGTGTTCCTGTATCAACAGAAAAAAATGCAGAATATCTCCCCATTTTTTACTGTCAGAAAATTTAAGATTTTGTTGCCAGCACTCCAGTAGGGGAAATAGAGGTGTCTCACAAACTCTGTGGAAAATCACAGTGAATTAGAAATTTACTACTGTCTTAGATGTGAGACTTCTGGTTTTGGGGAATGTAGACAAATGACTTAGTTTGGAATAGGCAGCAAGTTTTTCTTTTTTGTTTGTTTGTTTGTTTGTTTTCTGACAGTCCCATGATAGAAGATGGATTCCCCAGACTGATTGTGTCTATGAATAAGTGGGACTTTGAGAGGTGGATAATTTTCTACTGCAGCATATAATGTAGCCTGCAGCAGCAAGGCTCAGTGTCAGAGCAATCTCATCATCCTACTGCACTGGAACTCTTCATTGTTTTCAGGCAGCAACACACTGCACAGTAACGGTCCAGCAGATGAGTGCAATACAATTTGTTCACTTTCCACAGAAAATCTCTAAAAGAGAGTGAGTCTAGGCTTCCTCTAATAGTGGTGTAATTTGCCTTTGGGGCTACTTTGTCTTCAAGAGGCTGAGCACAGATTACAGGTATGACACAAAGCTAGACATTGTCAAGGTCTATGTTCACTCTGCCATCACAGGCACTTGGAACATGAGTTTCTTTCTAGCTATACTATTTCTGCACAGCCCATTACAAAGGATTTGTAGGTAACATATGCTAAAGGGAAATGCACTACATATGGGAACATGACCTCCTCTGACTGGTATAGCCAAAGGGGCCTTTATTTTCTACTTTTGTATTTTGATTCTCTTTAAACTGAAGATTGACCTAACGGTCATCATTTTATGGCTGAAGTAATCTTTACAAATATGTATATGTGTATATTTTATAATAGACCCATGTTTATAGGTCCTACCTTTTATCACTAAAAGCTTCACCAGTGTGAAGCTATGGGTGTTTACAGTTCCCTTTTCATCTCTTTCCCTCCCCTGAGCTGGAAATGAGTGAGTAGGCTGCTCAAAATGATGACAGAAGAATTCAGGATGTATCAGGTACTTCATTCTGAGAGATGTATGTACCTGGGGAGCAGAAGAGTAAGAGCAGTCATGCAAATATCCAGGGATTAAGGGGCCTTCTAGTATGTGTGGCTTTGGAAATTTACCCTGCACAAATAAGCCTCTTGGCCCTATAGGAAAATTGCAGAGGCAAAAGGCTTCTGAGGAAAAAGGTAAGCCTAAAGAAATAGTGCCGGTACTATGGAATGATGAGTTTGTTCATATCTCTGAAAAGGTGAGATGGAGATAGGGAATAACTGGACTTTTGTCTTGTGTGAATATGGACCTTCTCTGTAAGAGCTTAGGCCTGCTTGTGCATAGTGGGTGCAACAGCTCAGTCTACATTCATGACAATCTAGGACTTGTATACCATGCTGTTCTGGGGCAGCTCCTGATCTGTGTGTAGTTGACATTAAAAACCTATTCACTGTCCGAGGTTCCCTGGTGCTGTAAACAGTGAAAATGGAAGGCCAATATCTACTAATTGTCCTTAGGCACAGAGTGCAAGGTGCAGCAAAATTCACCGACCCTTCCTTCCAGGGTCATAGAACCACAGAATCATAGAATGCTTAAGTTTGGAGGGGACCTCAGAGGTCATCTAGTCCAACCCCCCTGCACACACAGGGTCATCTAGAGCACATGGCACAGGGCTCCATCCAAGTGGATTTTAAAGATCTCTAAAGAAGGAGACTCCACAACCTCTCTGGGCAGCCTGTTCCAGTGCTCTGTCACCCTCACTGTCAAGAAATGCTTCCTTAAGTTCCTGCAGAACCTTTGGTACCTCAGCTTGTGGCCATTTCCTCTGGTCCTATCGCTGTCCACCACTGAAAGAGGCTGCCCCCCTCCTCCTCACTGCCTCCTTTGAGGTATTCATACACACTGATCAGATCCCCCCTCAGCCTTCTCTTTTCCAGACTGAATATGTCCAGCTCTTTCAACCTTTGCTCATAGAACAGATGTTCCAGAGCCCTGATCTTCTTCGTAGCTCTGCACTGGACTCTCTCCAGCAGCTCCACATCCCTCTTGTACTGGGGAGCCCAGAACTGGACACACTGGTGTTTCCTCACCAGATGTGGCCTCACCAGGGCTGTGTATAAGGGGATGATCACCTCTCTCGATCTGCTGGGTATGTTCTTCTTAATGCATTCCAGGATCCCATTGGCCTTCTTGGCCAGCAGGGCTGCCTCATGGTCCACTTGTCATCCACCACGACGCAGAGGTCCCTCTGGGCTGCTCTCCAACAGGTCAACCCCTAATCTGTACTGGTATCTAGGGTTATTCCTCCTCAAGAGCAGGACCCTGCACTTGCCCTTGTTGAAAACCAAACTACCTCAGAAATCCTTTGTGTGTAGAATCAGCTACTTGAAAGAATCTTTTGCTTTGACCCTAGAGGAGCTTTGGGCCTAGTAATAGAACAGTTGTGGTCCAACAAGGATCAGCTTTTCTATGCTATCTATGCTTTTATCTATGACAAAGTGATTTTTTGGGGAAAGTAAGATCAGTAAGATCAGGCTCTGTGTGACCTGTCTTCTGACAACAGTGATTACTTCCACCACATTTAAAGTTAAACATTTAAAGTTAAACATTTTAAACTTCTTTGTTTAGTTAATTTACAAATTGAAATAATATGAAACACTAATCATTAATAGATGACCTCTAAGGTCCCTTCCAGCCTTACACATTCTATGTTTCTATGATTCTATGAATATTGATTTCAAGTCAGGAACTATTCCTCTCTTTGTATCTGAAGTGTAGCTGTCACATGCTAGGTTCCAATTAAAACCAGAAACTTAATAAAAGACATAACAATAAGAACGACAAAGCAGGAAAGTTGGGAAAAATATAATAACTTGATAATTTTCTCATATATGTATGGTTTAGATTTATATTTTGTTTTCTTAATTTCTTGATTCTTTCCTGATTCCTGTTTCTCTGTTTAATGAAAATAAAAATTTCATACAAACTACATTTACACTTCATTCGCCTTTAGAAGAATATTCAATAATATGTATTAATGGTCAATAAAGCTTCCTCTGTAGCTATGAAGGTACTTTTCTCAGATGTTTTGAATTTACAGTTATCTATTACAGCAGTGTATTTTTAGACATTTAGGTGCAGTTTGGTTTTCCCCATCTTTGAAAGGTCATGAAGAACAGGAGAGGTGCTGGAAAACCAGAAGAAAGCCAACATCACTCTAGTCTTCAAAAAGAACAAGAAATAGGACCTAGAAAACTATAGGCTCTGGAGAAGTGATGGAGCAGCTCATCCTGGAGGCCATTGCTAAGCACATCAAGGAAAAGAATGTGATCAGGAGTAGTCAGGATTCACGAAGGGGAAGTGGTGTGTAACTAATCTGATAGCCTTCTATGATGGGATGACAGGCTGGATGGATGAAGGGAGAGCCAA
>JAUBOD010000166.1:322114-364614 GCA_032353885.1 Nothura maculosa
ACTCTCTGCATCCTGCCACAGAGCCAATTCCTAATCCACCTCTGTGTCCACTCATCAATCCCATACCTTCGTAGCTTAATCCATATGTAATTGTGCAATATAAAAGATATAATCTCAATCTTCAAAGCACCTTCATGAAAAAAAAAGATGAAAGAAATCAAAGTACATTTTTTTCCCAATGAGGAAAATGTAGTAGAGAACAACCAAAAATTGACATCTATCAATGCTGAGTAGTCTAGACATATAAGTTTACTTTGAAATGAGAGGCATATTGTCTACACAAGAAAGTGTAGGTAAATATATATACTGTTAAACTAAAGCATGATAGATATTGAAGAGAAACTGAAAAGTGTACTCAGTCTTGTAATTGAACATCTGATCTAAGAATTTTTGAGAAATGCTATTATCAAAACCACTAAAATAATCATAATTTTAATCTCAGTATCCAATATTAAAAAAAAGAAAAAGGATAGATTTTTCCAATAATGCTCATACAGTTACATATATAAGTAATCATAATGCTACATAGACTACATTTCTGATACAATTTCTGCTGCATTTTTGCAGCTGAAATTCAGTATTTCAATACAAACATCAGATACTATAATAGGTAAAAGAAGCAGTACAAAAATGCTTTTTTTCTATTGTTTTAAAATTCTAGAGGGAGAAGTGTGTGCAAACAAATGCCATATATAAAAATAATTAAAAAAACATACAAGCTGCAATTTAAAGACAAAGCATTTAGAGTTTTCTCAGCATTTCAGTGAGAATAGATGCAACAAAGGACATCTGTATTACCTTTTAAAAAGATCTACAATCACCGATAACACTGGGGTACAGATGTACTGAAATTGTGTGGCTTCATCTCAGATGGAAGTTGATGCAAATGGAGACTCTATCCCTCCCCTTCCTCTCCCTCACATTGAATGAATTTAGTCCATGAACTGGAGGGATTGTTGTACAAGGCCGTATGACACATCCTGATCCTGAGTTGGCAAGATGAATTCCACTCCCCTAACCTTCACTCCTACAGCTCCTATACATAAAGACCAATTATGCAGATGAGAAGAATTTCACCCAGAATAAATTGGATGTTCTATCTGATTATGGGTAATAGATTATTCCAGACCTATACTGTCCTCAGGTGGAATTGAAGGGTGCTTTAAAACATCAAGGAGTATATTCATAACTATTATCCTCTTAACCCTTTGATGTGAAAAGATTCCTATAAAATTTACTAAATTCATCTAAAATGACTTTTCAATCTCCAATCACTTTGTTCTCTGCATTAATAATACTAGGACTAATCCTGCATGACTTGTGAGATTTAAGATGAGTAGCTAATAGCTTTTGAATCAAGGGTGCCTTCCAAGGGTGCCTCTAAGCAGTGTCTAAAACTGTGCACGTGCAATTTGTCTTATCCAAATTGGTGTATATTCAGAAAGAGATGTACCCTATATACAAACTTCATTTTCATTCAAGATATATGTAGACCATGATCTTCCGAACTCATATGCAAATATAATCTAAAGATTAACAGTGGATATTTTTTTCACATAGAATAGAATTGCATGTGATTTTTTTTTATTGCTAGTTTTGAAAATGTAGCCATATTTATCTAACTAGCTAGGTAACTAACTAACTAACTGGATCTAACTAACTAGATCTGCTAATCAAACTAGAGGGTTGATTGCTCTTCCTCTGGTCTTGGATCATGGATATTTATTGCTTTTCTCCTGGTTCCAAGATTTCTTCAGCCTCACAGTAGTTTAAGGCTAACACTTCAGGACTGACATTCTTTCCCTTCTGTTCTCCATTCCTCATCCATTGTCCTTTGGCTTTCAGACACAAAATAAATTCAAAGACATCAATCAGTGGGTACAGCTTCAGACACAATGGTTGTATGGGTCTTTCTGTATTTACAGACTAGTTCAATTTCTTCATTATGATGGCTTTCTACTAGATTTGATGTTCTTTCTTCACAGTCTCTGCATCCAAAGTTCATTCTTACCTGAATCATCTGCTTTTCTTCTCTTCATCTTCAATATTGTCTTCTGTTATTCCTCTCTTCATGTAAGCCCAATTAACCTTCTATCTCTTTCTTTGATCTTCTTCCCCACCTCCATCATCTCTCTTTCCCTACCTCTGAAAAATATGTAATGGTATATTGTGCCACTTCTTTCCTCTCTATTTAGCTTTTCAGAATGACTGCCTACAACTCTACCTGTATACAGTGCCCAGTACAAGAGAACCACAATTGAGAAGGTATCTACAGTTATCATGTATGAAGCCCCAATATATTTTCTACAAGCACATAACTTGAACATTTTATTATAAATGAAATAATCCTATATTCATGAACAGAAACAAAACAAATTTTCAGAATTTTTTTGTTGTTTTTCATCTATCTATAGTGATGAAATCTCGACCTATTCAAGATACCATGTGCTCTATGTGTGATAATGAAAGGCAACATAGAACAGTAGTCCTATTTGTTCAACTGTAATTTGGACATTTAAATATTGCCTGGCAGATGCTTGTCTGTTACCTGGCTACTTTAGGTGTAAGTAAGACCATTTTCACCAAAGACCTTTAAGATCCCTGTGCATTGAGTTGGCCGTTTAAAAACAAGGAATGAGAAATAGTATGATCCATTTTTTTTTCTTTCCTTCTTTTATTCTTTGATAATGCAATGGATTATCCAGTTCTGAACAAAATGAACTGCTTTCACTGTCTCAATCAAGATAGGGTGAAAGGAGAAAATAAGAACACTCTGGTTTGATAGTTAAAAAAAAATATTGCTGTGACTGCAGACAAACCTTCCACTACCCAGGAGAGTAAGTTTCCCTATGGTGTAAAGGGGAAAAGATTTCTCATGTGTGCTGCTGTTTGGATATCCGGAACTAATTACATAAACCATAAGAGGTGATAAAACCATCATCTTTCTTTTCATCTTATTCTTGCTTGAGCTCGGCTTGTGCCAGTACACATGGACCTAGTTTGAGCAGAATGCTGGCCAAAGAGATCTCTAGAACCTCCTTCCAATTTAAATTTCTCTATGATTCTTTCTTTAGGATCAACCCTTGAGAGACACTGTTGCATATCTAACTGTGACATATCTAAAAAGGCCAGGTGCACACCAAAGCTCCACCTTTGTTTTGAAGAGAGCACTGGGGACATTCCTCTTCCTTCTTTCCCTTTCTCCCTATCATCTTTCCTTCCCTCATTGCCCATGAGCCCATGGTCTGTAGACTGTCAGAAAGGGTGCCTGCTGTGTATAGATCTATGTCATTGATGGTAAGGACATTCTGGTCTGACCAAGATGATCAGAAGATGACAGAGAGCTCGACACTTGGCTTGGCTAAAGTGCATAGTGATCCCCAAGAAGTGAGAGGGTAGAGCTCCGTTATGTCTTAGAAACATCCTGCAGAGTGCAGATATCTTTAGAGTGTACTGAAAATTAGAAAAGGTAGTGATAACTGTAGAACTCAGCTTCTGAGGACTGTTAAGCAACCATTTTCTGAGCCTTTTTAGAACTATTTGAAAGCAACTGTGAACAGAAAAAAACATCTCAAAGTGAAGCAACAATGCTGTGAACAATCGTCAAACTATACATTTAGGAAGCCTTGAAAAGTAGAATTTAAGAGCAGTGAAAAAATATATATATAACTACCTTTAACTCGAAACATAGAAGATGTTAAAAATCAGCAAATTACAATGTTAGGGGAAATATATAAATACAAATGCACACAATATCCTATCACAGTAGACACAATTTTAAGATCAGTAGGAGAGGTAATAAATATTGGTTTTATTGAATGACTTCAGAAAAACTCCCAATATCATTAGGCTTAGTGAAAGGCATGTTTGCATGCTCTCAGTCTCAAGCAGAGATTGATTTCCTAGTGAGGCCCTGAGGCCTGCGTGGCTGTGGCTGCAATTGTAATGCTGCTACTGGCTCTGTGTTTTCTCAGACCTTTGGTGGTATAGTTACATATGCCTCCTCATTGCTCCTTACTGCAAAGCTCCTGTCAAGAAATACATAGCAGTTTTCTTGTTTATGTAAAGAGAACATGGATTTACAATATCAGTAAAGCTCTATTTCATGCAGACTGCTGGATGCTCTGCTGTTCAGTGAGATACCACTATATTCAAGCAAGTAACCCTACAATAGTTTATGCCATCTGAGAATATGACAAAGAAATAGTATTTAATAGCTTTTGCCAAGTTAATTTTGTTAGTAAAGTTGTACTACCCAGAAATAACTTCTTTAAAACTAAACATGACATTTCTCCATGTTTTCCAGTAGATTAAGCTCTGTCAAATACTTTTTGCTGTAGAGAATGTCCTGATGTTTTAAATAACATTCCACAGAAATGTTTTTATTTATTACTCATATATATCTCCTTACAACTGTAAAGATCGTCTGCTTAAAATTATACATATTTACTCCAAAGCACAAGCACACATTTTTATTGATCTGTTTATATTTTCACTCCCCTAAGTAGTGTTTTACTGTTTTTACCACAATTCTTCTTTTTTCACAACATGAAAAGAAAATACAGTTGACAAAAATATAGTTGGCAGGATTCCTCAAAACTATTTTTTTCTATCAAATAATGATTTGTTATGAAAATACATATTGGATTTTATAGCTTTTATTCTTGTGTGTCTCTGATTTGTCATTGATTTACACATTTTTTTTCATTTTCTGACTATATGTATCATGACTAGAGCATTTTGGGGTTTTGTAATTGTTTGCTTATGTCAGTGTCCAAATTTCACAGGCCTACACTTTCCTGAAAGAAAGTAACTAATGATAGGTTTTAATTAATGTTGATTTTATAACACTTTAACTCTGCCTGATGGATACAAGTTAAAAATCAATCACTATCTCTAAATTCACAAATCATTCCTAGAATATATGAAATGAAACATCACAAAAAGCACTTATGTAGAAGATATAAACTGATGGAAAGCTGTTTGATTTATTATATGACAGATAAGATCTGCATGATACAGCTTTCTGATGGTTTATGAGCCTCTGAAATCTTTCTAGTGAAGGTTATTCTTGAACTCATAAAATTTCATGTTCCACTCTGTAGTCTATCATCAGTGTGTAAAGCTGGACTTGGATTAATAAACCTACCTATTATAAAAATAATTGTTATGTTGTAGTTTTTGAATAGAAGGTATAAAAATGGAGCTAACTTCTACCACAACATATTTACAGGAAGTGACAAACCTGCTCGCTTGTTTCCATTTATCTTTTTAACGTAAAGCATAAAGGGAAGACTAGACTCCACATAGGCTTTTACACATAATTTAAGATCAGTTGGATCTGTTTCCTCAAAAACATTGTCTTTTGTGGGTAAGTGTGAATTTTGACTTTGCTTTTCATCTTGTTAACCAGAAATAGGCAAGACAGTGAATGTCAAAAAATTAGATATGCCAAGCGTATGTGTTGACACTGGAATTATTTGCTTCTCTAGGTAGTAAGTTATACAGGAGAGAAGGATTTTATTTTAAAATTTCTGAATAATTGGGGATTAATTTAGTCTATAAGTCTCTGTTGTTTTTGTAATAAGCTAGATTTATCTGAACAGTAGTAATTTGTGTTTTGAGACAAGATGTACAGTAAAATCAGACAGCACTGCATTAATAAAAATTACTCTGGAAGAGATCAGAACTGATCACATGCTCACTTGTCTTTTCAGCTGAGACACCCTAACAGCTTGCTGAGAGACAGGGGATTCTCTAGCTACCTCTCAAATGTAACTGATGTGTTCATTGATTCAATGGAAACTTCTCCTGGTAATGTCAGAGGACATTTGCACTTATATATTTATTCTAGCCATGATCATTCTTTACAAACATTGATTTGTGCTGTATAGATTTTAATATTTTTCATTTTTCAAGATCAAATAGGACTAATAGAGCTATCCTTCTATTTCCACATTAGGTCCCATATAGAGAAGGCATTTCAGCATGTTTTTAAATTCAATCCTATTCAAAACAACATATATGCATGTTTTTAATGCTGAAATGTCCCAGTAGGGATGCTTTCCTGAGTTGAAGCTTTAATCTCTACCAAGTATTTAGCAGAGTTTAAAACATATGTCATTTATTTTGCATCCATAGTTTGCATAATAAAGGATACACAGACAAAAGAAATGACTTATAACTTAAATGGGGTAGCTGAATAATTGAAATTTCTTCTTAGTGTGCAAATGGGTAAAATGTACATGAAAGACCTTTTTGGATCTCTGTGGAAAAAAAATACAAGGATTATACAAATAATCAGATGATGTTTTCCTTATTACATACTGCATATTTCCAAAAATCCATTCTCATGTAATCATAATTTTATTGCACTGCTACAGATCAATCAGAAGGCTTCCACATTGGAAAAGAAAGAGTTTTATCAATTAAGTATCATTTTCTCTTTCCCTATCCTGTGGTTACTAAGCATCAACAATTTCTGCTTTGTTACACTGACACCAGGAACATTAAAAGTGCATGTCATCTTAATATGAGACATTTAAATAATAAAAAACCTCCACATTTTTGCAAAAATAAGTAACTCTATTCTTTAAAATACAAATTTGAAAGTGGCTCATATCTCTTTCCAAATGAAAGACATATATTTTCTTTCATCATTTTTCTTGACGTTGTAATACTTATAACTATATGCATAGCAAGCATCACGATAAATATATATCAATATTAGTGCATAAAGATATGAGCTTATAAGATGAGAAATTGCAATATCTAAGATCTTATTGATTTTACAGATAATTCTAAATCTGTATGTATAAATAGATACTCAGTACAAGGTTATCTGGATTCAATGGATCCTTGGTTCATGCAATGGGTAGAGTAGATGGTGCTTGGGTAGGGAGTAACCGTTCAGTAATTGTTATTCAGTAATCTTCAATGTCTCTTCCAAATTGAGTCATACTCATTCTCATAAGAAAGGAGTCTTTCTATTTCCATACATATTTATGTGTAACATTTTAGGCATTCAATTGCCTCTTGCTTATGGAGATGCTGTAGATCTCTCAGTCCTGGCATTGTTACTATCATGTGCAGAACAAGTTAAACTTTAGTACTGCAGAAATCCCCACTTAAGCATGAGATAAGCATGGAAAAGAGTTTTTAGACTGCTCTTGGGGAATGACTCTCACAAGTGCAATGCTATGTTTTGGGTATGCTCAAGACACATCAAAAAAAAAATCAGAACAAAGCAAACAAAACCTGCCAGTCAACTAGGAGATGACGCTTGTATGTATTCTTTTGTGGGCAAGTCTCACCTGTGATTTTCAAGACCAAAAGTCGAAGCCTGGTTCAGGAAAGGTCTGAGACTTAGTCTCCTAAATTGCATTAAATAACTTGATTTTTTTTTTTGTCCAGTACATACTTGTTTAGTGAAAGAATGAGGCCAAGGAAACTGGAGTGTAAGGATATTCCAAGGAGTTGGATTTCCCACACTCTACTGCTGAGAGATATTTATGGTAAGAGAGGAAGGCCAAAAAAAAATCACCAAAACCAGACATCCAACTCCAGGATTGGATGAGACTTTAGTGAAATGGTGACTCTAGTAGCAGCAAGCCAAACAGTCTCTGCTCTTCCCTCTGGAGTTCAGCTACAGCCTAGAGAAAGGAATTCTTTGTCTCAATCTCTTCTCATGTGACAATAAGATCAGAAAGGAAAGGAGGACACTGATATTTAGGTTATTCTGGCTTGACTGACAAGTAACACAGTCCATAAGATGTCCTAGGCACTTATAAGCAGGAAAGGGTTTAACATTTTAGGATGAAGAACAAATTTTGGAGAAAGTTGTGCATAGAATGATATTAATTCATAAACACAGATTTACTCCACAGTGGTTGCTTTTTTTTTTCTCACAAAACAGACTTTGCCAGTCTGCTCTTTGCTCCACAATAGCACTATATTGTACTATTCTATGGTATGTTATTTTGTGCAAGTCATGTCAATCCTCATCCCTATGACACTGTGCACCATAACTCATGTAGGGATGTCCATTATTGACAAATTTTATTCTTTAGCTTCTTAGGAAAATTCTTTAATCTAAACAAGGTCCTCTACCTGTTTCATCATCTTTCCCTCTTCCATTTTCTTTCAGTTCTTCACCTCTCTTTCTAGCTCAGATATATGTAAAGGTCATACACCTTTTCATTGCAAAATGAATGAATCTTGGTACAATGTAATCCTGAATCTAGAATCTTGACCCTGTTGTTTTATGAAATCTAAGGCCCCTTTTCAGGTCTGGTTTTCCACTGACTTCTTTGACATGCTTCACTAGACCTAGTAGCTCCCTATTACCAGTTACAATTTAGCATCTGAGCCAGGAGCTGGAGGAAAAAGAGAAAAAGGAGTGTAAATTATACGGAGTTGCGGTGAACAAAGGTTTTATTTCTCCTGAGCACAACCCTTTGATAGGAAAACGGGGGAGACAAATGTGTTACTAATTTAATTAAGTGGTATGAGATGGCAAGGTCCACAGATGCCATTTAGGGCTGGATTAATCAAGAGCAGGTGATGAAAATGAATAGTCACACATAATGTTAGCATTTTTAACAATCCGACACAGTCTAATGGAATCAAGAGCTATTTAACAACAGGGCTCAGTTTTGCTTGCTAATCCAAATTTATCTACACTTTGTCTGCTCACCCTGCACATTCATGTGGATCAAGAACCCTGCTCTCTCTACTTCTCATTAATTTTCTAGGACATTTTTAGTTATTTAACATTTAGCACAACATGATTATTTCCCCTTTTGCCACACATGGAAAGAAGCATAGTGAGGGCTGCGAATGCACTGGGTTCTTGCTGCTGAATAAATTTTACAGAGAGAAGTTAACACTTCTTAGAAACAGAAACACAAATCCAAAACATTTATCTTCCTCCCTACATTCCGTGGTGAAAATAGGGAAAAAAACCCAATTTTTATTTTGCTATCAAATCAAAACATGAAACTTTTTTTTATAAATACATTTTGCAAACACTTTGCAGCTGCTGCTTAACACATTTTTTTATGTGGCTTTATCTTTCCAGATGATAGCAGAAGTTAGTTAAATTTCAGCCTACTCACAGTAAAAAAGAGCAAAATTTATTGCAGTTGGTAAGCGAATTTCTCTGCATATTAATCCTTGCTTTGCCAATTATCGGTTTTCAGCTAGAGTAAATATTCTACCTATAATTTGACTGCAAAGACCTACAATATAACCATGCAAATCTTAATTATGTTCAGTCGGATTTTCACACATACAAACATGTTGTGAATTCTGCAAATACTCTAGCTTTGTAAAGCAGTGGCCAACTAGTCCATTCCTCAGTGCTTCTGTCAGCCTTTGACACAGAAGAGTGTGCAGGAGAGTAGTATGACATCTGTTTTTCGTCTGCTTGTGGGGAGGAGGTATAAAGAGTGTCACCTGTGGAAGGGCCCTGAAAGCTTTATAGCCTATTACTTCTTTATGTGGTACCATAAAAGTAAACCAAGCCTTGTCCAATACAAGACTGACAGAGCATTTTGCAGTACTCCCAGTTTTCAAAGTCCCCTTACCCTTTTAATGGATTTATTGCGCTTCAGAATGCAATCTCTCATTAGTTGTTATCAGGACTATGAGGAGCTTCTTTGTCAAAAAAATACTCTTACAGGATATTTACTCCATCTAAGCCACTCTGTTACATGCTGGACTCTACTGCATTCATAGTCTTGCCAAACTTGCTGCACATGCTTCATGGAAACCAATTACAAAGAGACAATAACTGATAACAATAAAAAGTACATTGCAGTTACTGCCATTCAATATTCCAGTCTCTGGAGTCTGTTTAGAACAGCAGAACTTATTCTTATGTGCTGTCAAAATATCTGTGGTATTTAGCAACTCTGAGGTTACAGCTTAGCAGCATGGAAATTAAAGGAAAAAAGAAACATATGCCTTTTTTTCTAGTGAGCATCCTCAGGGTGATCTACTTTGACTTCTTGTTTTTTCAGGTGTATAGCTACTTAGTCCAACTACCATTGAGAGAGAATCTGATACCAGCAATAAAAGGACACTACAGCTTTCTTATACCTCACAGAAAAAGAATCCTAAAACCTAAAGTCAATGTGTTTTTAATAACAATGTGATTTTATATCAAAACAAACAAACAAACAGTCATCACAAACAACTTTGAATTTTGGATAAAAACCTGGAGAAACGACCTGCAAGGCATTTTTTTAGCAGTAGTGGATCAGGGATGTGAAAGGATTCTCCTAATGTGGGGACTGTGGGTTAGGAAAAGAACTCTAGCTCTCAGATATTTGAGGCTCACAACTTTGGATCTGAGTGCCTTCTTGCTTCTTTTGCCTCTTGTTACAAAAAAAAAAAGACAACTTTTTAATTTGCTGAAGCTATACTTACCGGGTCTTGTCTGCAGCAACCAGAACTTTGATGCTGCTGCAGATTAAGTTACTACATCTTCCTGATCAGCATCGTCCTCAGTTGAGACACCAGAATTTACAGAGCAACTACTCAGAAACTCTTCCACACTGCATCTGCACACTGCAAATAGCTGCAACTCCAGTATTTTACTTAGCTCATCACTTTTACTTTGCACTTCTGCAGATAAGATTATGCTCACACATAAGTCACACAGTCACTGACATGGAATAGAAACATCTGAAACTGCCACAGCTGCTTTGCTTGTATGTTGACTCGAGATTAGAAGTTTATATAATCTTCTCCTAGGAAAATGATAAATGGAGAATATCCAAATGGAAATAGTGTGATCTGCTACAAACAAACAAACAAAACCACAGCAACAAAAAACAACCCTTCCTATCCCAACAAAACAACCAAAATAAAGCATAGTTTGGCTCTAAAAACCTCCGTCTAGAACTTATAGTTCAATACTAGGGATTTTAAGAAATGAAGGATGAAGAAATATTAGAATTGCTATAAACCTGCTCTGAGACTTCAGGCTATAATGGAAAAAGAAGATGCCTTTTGTTTAGGGAAGTGGAAGGGATCAGAGCAGCTGCCTCCCTCTCCCTGCTTTTTTACCCCCAGTGTTTATGTCTTCTCACATGTATTTAGTTTTTGGAGATTTGATCTGGAATTTTTTATCCCTGTTTAAAAACAAGGATACAATTTGGGATAATATGTGTATCTTTTAATTAAGATGTCAAGTAAAATACTTAGAATACTTTTAAATTATGGAATAATTCTATTTTGTAAATGAAAAGGTGTAACCAGTAGTCTAATTACATTTTATATTTAAACCAGTGTTACATTATAATAAATTTAAAAAAAGAAGTTAAAAGAACTGCATTCTGAATTTATGTATATGTATTGAAGATTAGTGCTGTCTGTTAATTTAGGTTGATGTACATATATATATATTTTAATAAGTAGTTAAAATTAGTTCTGAGAGTACTCATTTTGCAACCATGAATATGCTCTAACAAAGTGTAATTAAGCCTTTTAAAAGCTTCTTGTATATATATACTTTCTTTGTCTGGATTCATAGGAATTTAGGAGTAGGTGCAAGGACATTTTTAAGGGAAATGATTATAGTCTAATAGAATTGCACAAAGATACTCCTTTAGAAGTGGTCTCACTCTCTAAGAAAGGTGAGAAAGGGTAAGAAAGTTAGCATTTTCACAGAATCAGTGATTGTCTGTGACTGTTCTACCTGTTTTAAGGATCTGCAAATGATCATCAAACCTAACCAGATCAGTGAAGAACAGGATGGGTGAAAAGCTAACAAAATAGTCAGGGAGTGGTTAATGGATGATATTTCACCTGGAGGCTCATGGTAAGAAGAGTGCTGTAAAGATCTGTACTAGGACATGTCCTGTTTAATATAATGACTTTGTGGAGGTGATGTATTGCACTACTCAAAATTGCTGGTCAAGCCAAATTGCAGGGACTTCTCAACGTAAGACTGCTGTTTAGAGGGGCCCAGAAAGGCAGTGTGACTTCATAACGGTTACTCCTTGTCTAGTGCAGAATTAGTAGATGGCTCTGAGTAAATGTGATAGCATTCTCCTCTTCCTGAACTGCCCAGATTCCACAGCTCCCATGGCTTTGGCTGCTGTGCAAAATGCAGAAGATTTTTTATGAGGAAATTGCTGTGTTCCACAGGGCAACCAGTATAATTACTCTAAAAAGCCCTCTACTGCTTTTTGGTTTTCCTTGTAAAGGTATCTCTGCTAGTTTCTCCCAAAGATAAAGGATTAAATAGCACAGTTCTTTCCCATTCCATATAGTAACGGGGAAATTCACAGTGAATACATATGATGTCTGCCAATATCAACGAATAGTAAACACAGATAAAATGGTTGTAACATATGTGGAAACTGCAGTAATCTTAACTTTTTGACATTGGGAAATTGGTTTTTTTTTGTCTTTTTATTATTTTAACTGTGCAGTCTTATCATTGCATTAGTTCAGGCTGAAACTTTTGTTGGCTCATGGCCCAAAATTCTTGAGAGATGCAACTCCTCCATAGATTGAGACCAAGCTGAACTGATCAGTTGCAGAAGGATGGGATAAACAACAGCTACTTCTAGAAGTCCTCTTTATTCATTTTCCTCACAAACAATTACTTCAAAAAGGAGCTGGACTGCAAAAGAGGCACCAAGGAGAGAATGCAGGAATGACTGGAGGTTCCCACTCTCATGTTTTGTAGAAGACATTGAAGAAAGCAATAAGGATCAAACAATCAAAAAGAGGGAAGTGTGTCAGAGAGGAAAGTGAGTGAATGCTGATGCAAGAAAGAAATGGAGGGGTGATAACAGAGAAAAGCCTCTAAAAATAACTGAAGTATGTTTACAGTGTAGATATTTGCATGACAGATTCATTGTTTTTCTGCAATGGAAGGTATTTCTGGGCTATTGATTTCAGATATGGGAACCTGTTAAGTTGCACATTATTGTGACAATTATGTTTGATAATAGGCAAAACAGCACAGAGTTGCATCTAGGAGAGAGATACTACAGCAATACACTACAACTGAAAGCTTCTTTTAGTCAGATTAACTGTAAATGTATAAGAATCTAACCATGAATTTCACTAACTGCCTAATGAAAATATTCTGCTGCTACAAACACTGCAGTGGAGGACTTTCTATCCAAGAAGAGAGTCAGGGAACCTAATACTTCTTCAGCATAAGGAAATAAAATTCTTTTAGATATTAAAAGTAGAATGAAAGGAACACAAAATGGAGCTAATCCCTCTAGGTTCAGTATCTGGTTTTGGGAAGCCAAAGGCAATGAACTCTGAGGTCAGATACGTCATTTCACCACTGGCATAGATATTGCAAATATCGGGAAACTGAATACTCAGTGTGTGGCACATCCAGAATGGGAGGCAGGAACATATGTTGACCTCTTACAAGATAGGACATTGATAGAGCTCACAAGTTTTCAATAGCTTTTAAGAAACATGGTCACTAGAACTGTACACACTCTCCATTATCTGTTTCATGCCTTGTTTGCATATACAAATGATATGCATGTTCTAGTGCATTAAAGATCTATATATGGCAGAGAGGGTGATATACTTTGCCATGCCACCAAAGTGCTCTTTATCATGTCAGATTTTATCGGTCTCTGTGCTTGAGTATTTCTAAATCAGTAGAGATCTGCCATAACAGTAGCAGAACACTGTAATAGCCCATGCTGAAAGGATGTACCTTCTTTGCAGATACCTTGCTGAACAAACCTTAGTAAGTATGGGTGACAGCTTTCAAGGAGCATCCCTTCCTCTCCCTTTCACAGCTTAGAGATACAGGCACAGGCAAGGCTACAGGTACAATTTCAATCATATCCAAGGTTTAAAAAATTTGGAAATAAAAATGAATTTCAAGTACTAAGTACATCATCTATGTAGACACACAAATAGTTCTGTAAGTATGTAGAGAAATCTGTCTTTGTACTCCTGTATGGTTTCATAGTACATATTTTTTCATAGTTAATTAAGAAGTGTATATAAATGTATTTGAGGTCTATTAGGAATCAGAGAAGACACAGAAAATCCCATTGAGGAGTTTTCTCTCATAGCTTAAGCAGTTGCATAATTATGCAGTTGTTATGTTTCTTTGTTTAGCATGTTCACTGTGGTCTCATTAATCTGCATGGTGATTTCCACCAGCGTGATAAGACATTTTAGCTATGACATTCACACAGATAAATTGGTTATTTTAAAAGTCTCAGTGGGTGAAAGCTTGTGGTTTTTATTTTAGAGGTTGTCACATGATCTCGCTGCATGACATCGCAAATCTCCCATCTCTGCTTTGTTGGCCGATATGCATGAATAATTTTCCCAGTGCTTGTTTGTAACAGAGCAGGAGAAAGAGAGAATTACCGCCGCACAATCTCTTGTTGTCCTCTATCAGCATTCCGTTGGTCTGAGCTGGCTTACAACAGTGTAAAGACATCAGTGGCATGTGTTATAATATATTGAGCATTGTACTCCTGAAGAACGCACGAAAGAAAGAACATTGTTCTACTAGGGAGCAATTCATCGGGTTTTTCCCAGAGACTCTTGGGTCAAGTTTTTATAGGCCTATTTGATTTTCAAATTCTTTTTCCCCCTTTTTCCTCTCAGTGAGCCATAGTGTCCAAACTTGTCTACATTTACTTCCCATGTTTTGTGCATGGTAGATGTCCTTTAAAAAGAGTATCTCAAATAAGTCTTTATTCTTGTTTTGTTGGCTCTTATTCTGTGTTTTCATGAACTCTGGCCCTGGCCATGGCAACTGCAAGAAAAATGTTAACATTGATTGACAGGATTAAGAAAGCCTCCATGCCTATCCGCATTTCAAACACTTTGGGAACAATGGTGTTTGGTGTGATTGAATTAATGAGATATCGTGGACTGTCAAAAGAGCACACATACTTTACATAAACCTGATTATCTTTGCATGGCAGAAATGAAAAAAAAAAGGGAGGGAATGGAGGTTTGCCTTTCACTCATACCTCCAAAGGAGCCATCAAAGTGCATGCCCTGGCTCAGAGACTGATGTGCCTGCTCGATTGGCCTGCCCTCCTTTTCTCTCCACATACTGCCTGCCTCTGCTTAGCATACATCAGCCATGGGCTTTAACAAGTCTATTCAGGCAATTGGACCCAAAACAACACTCTTTTCACAACTCAGCACCTCTGTGCTGATTTTTTTTTCCTAGGGATCTATTGTTTAACTTGAACTAAGCATACATTTCAACAATTAGACCTGAGCTCTCTCCTACTGCCCTAGCTTAACCCTAAAGAGTGACATCAGTCATGATATAATATACATTTCAAGAAGCAAGCCACAGATGGCATTCACTTTTAACATTAGAATTACTGGAGATAGAAGAAAGTTTCATAGAGAACTTCTCACTTAGAGTCTTAAATGATATTTTGATCCTCTGGGAAATGCTCCAACAGGCACAATAATATCACACCATAAATGCCGTTCATTAAAGTAGCACTGTAATTTAGTATAAGCATTTTTTTTTTCCACAGGAGCACATCATGGATTAAGAAATGTAATCCAAAAGCTGAAAGGATTCTACCTAGCTACATACCTGCCTGTCTATCTGTCAACTTACCTGTCCTACTACTTCCCTAATCTTTCACACAGTTCTTATTACTCAAATGAACACTGCGTCCTTAAACGTATGCAATGTTGCCTTACTGAAAATTCTGAATTTAAGAGAGGTGCCATTTGATAACTTACAGTACATATCAGGGCTTTCAATTTTTTTCAAGGATATAGTCTTTTTTTTGAATTAAAATCCTTAAATTTAAGAATGTACCTGAATATTTTCACTCAAAATATGGCTTATGTGTGAATTTTCCCCTGAAACTTATCTCTCTGCAGAATTCAGCTGAAAAAAAAGCAGAAATGTTTATCAGATGAATAAAACTGTAATTAGGAAGTCAAGTATGACGATGTTTCTAGCTTGACTATAGTAAACTGGAAATCCTTGAAAACTTCATTCTCATGAGAATTTTTGGTCTAATTCTGTGTACATTTGGAGCGTGGATAATCAAATGTTGAAAGTTTAGATACATCAAAATCTCTAGGCCGCCTAGGTTCTTCCTATCATCCTCTTGCTATTTTCTACACACCCTCCAGGAAAATGCAGCTGCTTTGTAAACATAAAATATAATGCTCCATGCTTTCTTTTAGCTTCTATAACACGTCACCTGTGGATTTTTGCTTTAAATCGTGGTTTTGGTCTTGATAAATAAATGAGATATAGTCTTTCTCTGTACATTGAAAATGATGTTAACTTTAAAATTATCAGTCTTGGTTGCCTGATAGAGTGTTTCTGCTTTTACCTCTTTATGGATTGATATGTTAACCTCCTACAGCACTCCCTCAAGCTTTGATGATTCTATTTGGGGATAAGTGATTTTTTTTTTTTACTAAGAATTTGGAAGAACTCTTGAAGTTCTTCCAAACTGACAACAGAACAACAGAAGTTTAAGATCACCTGATGGAACATGTTTTGTGTTGCTTAGTAAATCTTTAAACGATTTATGGCAAAACTCATTTTGACACCTGCACATATTTTCTGTGGCCATGGATTTGACAGACCAGTCAGAAGAGAATAATGATTCACATCAAAGAAAAGGGGTAGAACACTGTGCTTGGAAGTTCAAAAACAAAATATTTTCCCCCAAAGCTCAACCAGTAGATGTCTCTGTTTCATAAAACCTGTTAGTAAATCAGCAGCCACATCCTCCCAGTTACATCTATTGCATCCTCCTCATCTGCATAAATTCACTTTGGTGTAAAAACTGCAAGAGGCTGTGAAGAATGTGCCATTTTGAACCTGTAGAGTGTTTTCTGTAGACATATATAGAGAGTTGTATATAGAGTCAAGACATTTGATATTCAGATGTGCCAATAATAGCATTATGGATAGAGACAGCTAGGGAGTCAGAGTGCCCATCCTGCTGCTGGGCACTAATGACAGGCTCTTGGAGACACCATCCTTTGTCCATTTTCAGAAAAAGAGCACAACGAAGATTTATGGGGTGAGGAACAGCAGACAGGGATGCCAAAAACGGTCTGTCTAGCTTAGGTGCCCCTTTTTTCTCCATTTTATTATCTATTGTTCTTGTGCTTTCTTCTCCATGCACTCATCAACTCTTTCAGGACTCTTTCTCCTTCAGTGCCATAATACAGGCTTAAGGAAGTCCAGTTCTCTCAGGGCAGAGCACAACTTTTCTCCTCTAGGCTCAAGAAGCTGTGTCTCCAAAAACGAAAATCTATGCAAAAAGAAGCTGTGTAAAAAGGTGTCCTTGGGAAAGAGACAAGAGGAAAGGAAGCCCACAGTCTCTTTTGCCCCTTGAAATGCTGGCAGTCTACACTGTCTTACACAATACCCTGTGCTGTGCAGCCTGAAGAAGCTCACTGTAAAATTTACCTTCCCCAAAGTGCCATGAGTCTCCTTTCTCATTCAGAGATTAGCAAGAAATGGCAGTATTGCCTGTTTCTCCTGCTGACAGCTCTGCAAATGTGTTAAAAATGTATTTTCAAGTAGTCCTTTATATTCACTGGGGCAGTTACATACCTATGAGAACAACAACATAAGAGAACATGAAAGATGGCAACAGCAATTTCTGTTTTTGCTAATACAGGTGTTGTTCATATTTATGCAGACTTTATAATGTCTTCTATGTTCACTTTAGAACAAATATTTGTCCTGCCCTGTAATTTTCTTCTGCTTTTCCTTTTATTGGACAACTTGCAGTAATATGATACTTTTCATTTATTAAAATAAGTTGAAATGCTAACTCAATTTTTCTTGATATAAGTAAAATGTAGGTCTTTTCCTCATTAAATAATCAATTTCAGTTTGGGTAAAGGTTGGGGTTGACGATTCACAATTGCTTTAAGCTAACCAAAGTATGGTCTACTGTCAAAACAGATGATTTCAGTCTTTTTTTTCTGCCCTGTCTCACTGCACTTTTCTGCTGCTTCTTTTGCATCTGTTCTAGGCCTTGTGCATGCCCAGAGTGAGCTAGGTTTGTTTCCCCACCTGCTTCACCCAAGGCTAATGTTAGCTCAGAGGAGGCAAGAGGAACACCTGGTTGACACAATGTTTGATGAAGATGGGTTTCTACTTTGTAATTGTATATTTTAGTTAGATGAGCTTAATGGAGTGGTGAAACCTCAGCCTTAGACAGGAAGTCTTTGAATGCTGCAAAGGCATTTAAAATCTTATTAAAGGTATTTCACTTAAATATATGTAGTTTGGGAGCTATAACAGGTGTCATTTCATCCATGCAGAATTTTTTTTTCTAGCTTTTTTTTAGTAAAAGACAGAAAAAATCCATTTCGCTTCTTGGATAACAAGAATGATCCCTGTAGTATACATGGGGTTATCAAACATATATTTCCGTGATATGGGCCAAATTCATCATCAACTCTAAAGGAAGCTACATAGTTTTCTACCTACTGAATATTCTTATTAATACTATACAATAAATTTGTGTAATCAGGCACAGAAAAAAGTGTTGACAAATAACTAAGAAAGCAGGTAGCAGAAACGTGCAAAAAGCATGAGAGAAATGAAGACAAATACCTTCTTCAGAGTTCGTGGTGTCTGCTTTTCTTTTATTTTCATTCCACTTTAGATCTTGCACAGCAAATTAATTCCTTTATCCTGATTCAATATCACATACTGCTCACCAACAACATGCTTATCACCATCAACATGACCATTGGCTCTGACTCTCCTTCTGTGTCAATTTAGCCAAATTCTTGTAGCCTGAGTACATTCAGGCCACGATGGACTTCTAAGGTAGAACATGCAGTCTTTATCCGTCTGAATTATTCCGACTGGTATTGATGTCCCCTCTGTTGTCCTCTTTTGTGACAACCATGATTGCATTTATCCTCACAAATATTTATAAAACATTCTCCCACATGTGAATTTAACATGAGCTTACGTACAGGAAGGAGCTCAAGGAAAACTTACAATTACTGCGTAATCCTGCTATCTTCACTCTTGAGTGAGAGCTTAAGTATCTTGCACTAATACGTAGGTCACAGAGTAAAGACTGCCATAGATTTTTGACTGCCACATGAAGTAAACATGATAAAGACTCTAAAATCCTTCCTATCAGGCACTGAGTAATAACTTAAAATTAAATGAAATATTTAATTTTAAGATTAAAAATTGATGACTAAGATATTTTAAAGTATTATTTATTTTCCTAATATTTGCAGACGGTTTAAGCCTCATGTCCAGTAACATCCCATGCAAAGTTCAGCAACAATAATTTCATTTACCTCAGAATACTCATAACTTCATTAGTCTGTCTAAAAAAAGACAGAGAACATTCCTATCAGCAAGTTCTCCCTATCCCTTCTCCATTCTTATAAGAAATCATCTAACTCAGAGTTAAGTGCTATGGATGAACAGCATTTGTTAGGTTTTGCATAATTTTGTTGTAGCATTATAAATATTTCAGATCAAAGGGCACAAGTCCTGTACTGTCAGAGATGCTTCTAATGTCCTTCTAATGAAATGTGATCTAAATACTCGAAGAAAAAAATTAGAAGGCTGAAAATGAAATTGGAAAACATTATAGTAGTTTGTATATAATATATAAGGTATATAATAAGGTATATGATAATCATACATCAATCATACATGCACATACATGCAGATAACGTCCAGTTATAATTACATTATCCTAATGACACCTCAGATTTTCAGTTTTGAGCAAATATTTTTAAAATTATTTTAAAAGAATGTTGTTTTGTGATAAGATAATTGTCTTCACTATATGTATTTTTATGTAATCATAGTGAATGTAAAACTATCTATTAGACAAATTATGTATTCATTGACTAGGTTATGACTTCCAGACCATGTTTCCGTCTAGTATGAAAGTAGCAATCTTCATTTTAAATCTGGCAGCATTTAGAGGTTAGGATTTTTTCTCAATGGTGATGGTTGTGCTTTTCAGCTTTAACAAGTGCATTCTTTGCACTGCAGATTCAGTATCCTTGAGTAACCATATGTCATTAATAAATATAATTATCACTAGTAACACTGAAACAGGGAAATCTTTGAGATTAGAACAATGCCATGGCAAAACATGTGTCACTGGATGAAGAAGTGTACAGGGACTCACAGAGCTGACCCACTAGTAAGTTGTTGCAGGTTAATGGAAAAGTGTGGCAACAGGCAGCAACATTGACAGTTTCTTTATCTTTAAGCATTCTTCTTAACCCGTGCTAACATCCATGTTTCAGTCTTTTCCAGAAAAAAATTAGGATAGATAATTCCATGCTTATTGTAAGGACTGGGCATCTTCAGTTTACGATTTTCACTTCCTCATTACTAGTTAAGAATTGGCCGTGTTCTGGATTCTTATTTTTATCTTGTATCAATGTGATGTGATTGCTGCCTTTACAAGGGACAGGAAAGGAAACACAAGGGACATATGCAAGGAAAATTAACAGTAAATACCCACGTGGCGAACAATTAATTTTGAGATGTAAAACTCGGTTAAATAAAGCTTTAAAAGGTTGAACTGATAATTCTTGCTTCACTGTACTGAAAAGTTAGTTTGGTCATTATGCTAATTTAAAAGGGAAATGAGTTTCTTGTAATCGTACACAAGAACTTTGATCTTTGTCAGTTTCTTTGTATATTAAATGACAGTGACTTTATTCTTTAGTAGATGGAAAATGGAAGCTGGGAAGGGGTTAAGGATCTTCGTTGACTGCAATTTCTCAATCAGCCTCAGGAAGCCTCAGGTCAACTTTGCTCATAAAACTCTGCACAAATATTTCTTTTTCTATCAGAGGAATTCTAATTCCACACACAGACCAGAGCCACTCAGATTATTACACATTATTAAAAATTAATTTTAAGAATTGGTTTGGTCCCTGTATTCTCTTGTAGAACTGTAAGACCTCAAGGTTTGGAAAAAAATCATTCTCATAATAATAAGATAAATAGTCTTTTATTTTTCTGCTGTTCTTGCTATTTCCGTTATCCCTCAATTTTGAAATCTTTGCTCATTTTCATCCTTGTATTGTACATATGAAAATTTTACCTCTAGCTACAAGACCATCCTTATGAAAAAGAAATCATATAGAACTTAGCAGGGTTAAAAAACAGTATGGAAATTAATAGCTTTCCTTAGAAATTACTTGAAAACCATATAATTTAATAGAAACTTCAATAGAAAATGTGAAAAATCACTCCCTCCTCTGGTAAAACCTCTAAAAGGGTGGAGTCATGGAAAAATATGTCTGTCACAAGGATTTGTCCCTGTCTGAAAGATTTATCTGTGTACCTGTCCCTGTATAGAGTAGGCGTGTAGGAATAATTATTCTTCTCATCTTAGAACTTGGCTGGAAAATCCCCTCATGTCCTTCTGCTGCTGGGCAACAGGAGCCATGATACGAAGAGGTAGGTCCTTCACTTGCATCCAGGTACTGATCTTTGGTTAGGACTCCTCATACAACATTGACTGCGTTTGCAAAGTGCCATATGTCAAGCTGTATGACAGACAGGAATAAAGTTATTTGTAAATGCACTGTGATGCACTGTCAACTGTGTGAAAAGAAGAAGATATGCCACCGTCCTGGCAAACAACCAAGTGTCACAATCAGGAGAGGTTTCTGAAGTACTAGTTTAACTGACACATGCACAGGAATTTAAAAACAAACAAACAAAAAAACGGCTTATGTGTGTTAAAAAAATCTGACAGCAATTTATTTTGGAAGCAAAGTATGTTCCAAGTATCCTTTAGAGCACCTTTTCCTGCAGTGGAATGTGATAAAATCATTGAGATGACAAATTTCCCAATGAACTTCATATTAAATGCTGATGGAGGGATCACTGTACTAATCTGAATCCTTATCTAGACAACTTGCTCTGCAGATCAAGAGATCCAAAATGATCAGACAGAACAAAGCTATCAAGTGCACAAAAAGACAGGTGGACATGGTTTCTGGAAAGCACCAGAAATACTTCATGTGCATGTTTATAAATTCTTTCTACTATCATGTGTATCTACAATATATATGTGCACTGGAAGGAATTTACAGAGATAATATTGGAAACTGTAAAATAATCTCAAAATTAAAATCTGTCTGGACTACTAAATGATGGTAAATTATCTATTCCAATTACAGCATGTGGACAAAACAGACAGCTACAAAAAATCCATGTGATGAAATTCTACTAAAAAAAAATCAATTTGCATGAAGCAAGCAATAAAAATGTAATCCAAACCAAAACGAGGTGGCTTCAGAGAGGAGCAAGGCACATATAATCAAATTATATAACTTATACACTGAAAAAACACCCAAATATAATGATCTGTGGATCAGCTGTATAATTGATCATTAACAATAGTTGATACTTCTCAAAATATTGATATTTGAAGGAGTCTATCAAAAAATCTACATTTGAAAGTATCTCATGAAGTTTCAACTGACAACACGGTAAACAGCAGCTTATGCTAGTGAATAGATTTTCACTTGTCTGAGTGTATCTTTACATGCTGGACTTTTCAATATGTACTCAGAATAGAGTCTGAAACAAGTCCTGTGAGGATTCAAAAAGTGGAAAGAATAGGTGGATACCCCTTAAGCAATGTCAGATACATTGACAGCTCAACTCTGTTTTGTTTTTTTTTTTTGTTACACTTTCTGATACAATACACTGAACAGTACAGTGATAAATCAAGAGAGGAAGAGAGACCATTCCTAAATGAAGCAAATCTAAAATGCTTACATACATATACATATAGGATGTCTCAGTTAATAGAGATGGGATAATGCCACTAGAAATGGTTATATTGCTAAAGGAGCAGATGAATTCAAATCAAGTATGTTCAATGACTGCGACACTTCAAATATCTCAATCACAGAAATCACAATAAAATTAAGAATGACTCAGATACTCATTCTTTCACAAAAGTTTTGAAATTCAAAAGATTTATTTGAAAAGGATTGAGAATGCATAAAACATTTGTTGTAAAATGCAATTCTTCCATAGCAACTACTGTGTGTGAAATCATGAAAATTCCTGTTGCTTATTGTGACAGTTTGGGGACTTTCAAAAGTGCTGCTGCTGGTAATGACTTACATATTTCCTGTGTAAAGAAGAAGACAAGTATGTATTGCCAAGATGGGAATATAGTACAAACATATGTACTTTGATCATATTAAATGTAGAGATAGAAATACATATGAAATGCTACCCTTGCAGAGAATGACTGCTGAAAAAATGAGGTTGGCAGATGATGAGGAGTAAGTTACTTATAACTCAAACACAAAATGAATTGAGGAAACATCCAAGAACTTATTTTGTGTAAAGAAAATAGAAAGAAAGAAAGAATAGATATATAGCAGCAAATAGTGATATTTAGGAAAATAAGTGGTATTTATTAGTATTGAATGCATTTGTGCATTAAAAATGATATTTGTTTCATAAGTGATTGCCTAACCACTATATTTATGCACAAATATATACAGGAGAAATGCTATAAAAATATCTTAATATATACTTTTCTCAAATAGCAGTACATTTCTTTTATTCCTTGTTTTGTTATTCAGGGAGAGAAAACAACATTTTAAAATGCCAAATGCTAAATTTAATTTTCAATTATCCTTCTCTTGGAGGATAAGAATATTCACTAAAATCTTATATGTAAATTTATCTCCTCTTTTTCTTACTCTAAATTCTTTTGCACTCTTTTCCTTCCCTCCAGAATCTCCAAATCCTCTTCCTAAAGCTATTCCCATGCTCCTGGCTGCAGTTACATGTGGCTGCTTTGCTTTGAAAGGTCACCTGAGACCACTCTCTTTTTGTATCCACAAGAACATATGTATTTTTGTAGTTATCTACAGATTTCCCAGAAAGATATGCTTCTTGGGTTCCAGGGCCTGCAGGTGTTGCTGGAGGAAGATGGGTTATCTCCATCAAGAGTTGCTGTACCTTGCTGAATATCAGATGCATGTATTACATGTCAATGCAATGCCTTATTAAGAAAAAAAATGGAGAAGACAGAAAACATTAACCAGAAAGGTGCCAGCTCTTCTGTTTCCCCTTATTCTAGATTTGTTTTTCTTTAGTCTTAATTTAGACATTTAATGCCCAGGTTATATTCACTGTTTCTTTCAGTTGTCAGGCTTGAATACAGTACCATTGTTGGAAAAATGCTGACTTTCCACTAGGCCTTTTTCATTGGTTCCTCCATTTTTATCTTGGCACACAGAATAAAAAGAATAAGTAGACTTGCCTCGCCAAAAGTCAGGTGATGAATTCATCTGACTAGATTTTAGTTGTTTGTCTGAGTTGATAGTTTGCTAACAGCCATAGGTTAGGGACAGTTATTTTTATGTCATGGTTCTTTCTGTTATTATTTTCTGTATGTTGATTTAGCATAATCCCCAAAGGTATCTATTTCCTTCCACTGCTTATAATTGCAAGCCAAATAATTCTAACTCCAAGGAAGTCAGACTTTTCTTGTGTGGTGAGTCTGATTGTCCTGGGGAACATGAGAGATGCTTCCCTGTTTGGAATGGCATTGCAAAATGTGTCTATTATGACCTCTTGTAGAGAACACTGCAAATTTTGGTAATTTATTTAGACACAAGATGAATTCAAACTGGTGCATGCAAATAAGATATTCTGAAATGATCAAAAATTGAGGATTCATCTTACAAAAGAATAATAAAAGATAAGAGCAAACAAAAAGACTCTTCATAAATACCTTACAAAGTAAATATTGGAAGAGAGGAGAGCGAAGGTCGAGGTAGGAAGTAGGTTTAACAGAAGACTTAATACACAGTGGGTCTATCAGCTATCTTAAGATTGAAGTTTTGGACTGAATTTTTGAAGTTCTTGGAAACAAATGGGGAAAAGACCAAACTGAATTAAAATAAATTTGAAATAGTTTGCCTGTAGGGTAGAGGACCTATGATTGTTTATGATACTTATATGTTCTCAGGAGTGTTAGTAAACAACAGTTTGCAGAACAAACAAGCTGAGAGATGCTAGCCTTGCATTTCTGGTCCTGGAGACAGCCTAAAATGTAGAAAAATTAAAATATTTCCTAAAATAGGAAAAAAAACTTGCATCTTTTCTCTTATTCCTCATTATCACATATGTAGGATCTTGAACAGCATATTTATCATAGATTCTAAATGATCTGTATCATCTCCTTCATAACCATTCACTTGGTAGATTTCTTTCAGCAAAAAAATGATATGATAGGCTAAATCTTGTACTATGGTTTTATCTACTAACTGTTGTGAGGTGTTTGGAAACAATCATATTCCTCCTGACCAATTTAGAGTGTACCTATTTAGCTTTCCTATATTCATTTTAATCTCAGATTCATCCTTTCTATACTCTATATTTATTTCTTTTCTATTTATTATTATTGATGTTGGGGAAGTGTCTTCTGCTGTTTGTGTTAATCTTGTATTTCAGATCTAATACAATTTAATTACAGACCTTAGACATTAAGCCAAAAAGACAGATTGCCTTACATTAATTCTCATTTGCTTCCTCTCTGTATCCAAATTATATCTGAGCACTCTTATGACAGTCCTTGCATAAATTTAACACTTATTTTAGAATTTCTAGCTGAAGTGATTCTCCCTCAGACATAGTGAAATCCTCAAATTCACGTGTTGATATTAGCCATGATGCTGATGAAGTGACTCTATATATAAAAGGAGAGTTTACATACAGAAACAAATGAAACACAAAAGATTGCTTAGGCTTTTGTCATTGTAGTCAGAGCAATTACTAAGAAGTGAGTTTCTGAAATCTAGGTGCTGCTTCCTCAATTCGTCGTGTAGGACATCTCTGTCTATCTTGAGAAATGCACATTTCCTTTCAAATTAGAGGGATGGGAAAAGTAAGTGAAGTTGGAAAATACTTAGCTCTTACACTGCTATGCTAAAAAGGAGTAGATATATTTTTATCCATAATACTTGTTCTTCAGGATAGGAATTTGAGAGTAATCACTGAAATTTTATGGATTTCAGAAGCAATACCCCTGTAAATGGTCTGTATTTACTGAAGGAATTCAGCAATAAGCTTGTGTCACTTTGAAGAACATGACTATATTTAATATCTGTGTTTCAGGTCAATTTGCACTTCATCTATAGTATTGTTGAGTTTCTTCTTATGGATATTAGATAACACTTTTGACTGAGAATTTTGAGAAACCAAAGGTAAGACTGCTTTTTCCTACTGTCTATATATATATATTTAGGTATTTCACTTCTTTGTGCTCATTTACCATTGTATTTAGAAAATAAATATTTTATTTATATATATATTATATATGCACACATACACATATATGCACATATATACATATATACACACAAATCTGTATATACAGTTATTAGCAAAATGGACCTCCCAGGATCAATTAAATTATCTAGCTTTACAAAATATTAATAATTAAAAAAAATATAACATTAGTTATCTTTTCTTTTTGAGGTGAGGATCAAGGGTTAAATCATATTGTGATATTTATCAAATACTACTGAAATCCTATTTTGAAGCATGTTGAGTGGTCAACAATAATAATAACAACAATAATGAAGATCACCAGGGATCTTCAAATAGTACCAGGGATTTTTTAAACATAATTTCTCATTTATCAGTTTTTATATAAAAGGGCTACATGACCAATATTAAGAATACAAAACAACCATTTAAAATTGTTTTCTATACAAGAAAGCAGCAAAGGAGGAAAGAAGGGGGTGAAATTAAAGTGAAAATAAATGTAAAAATAGTTTCCCTTTGAAGACTACTAGTTTAAGGGGAAAAAAAATCCCTCATATTTGATTTAAGCAGTTCTTTGTACCCAGAGAGCCTTTCTTTTGCTCAAAGAATGCTTGTTAGCAACAATTTCTTGCTGGTATAAATTAAATTTCTTTTTGATCTTAAAAGTTTAATTCTTCTATATTAATCCTATTCTTAATCAGAGAGATTTACCAAGACTTAAGAAGGACACATGTATGCATATAGCAAGAAACAAAGAAGAAAGAAGAAAAAAAGAAGAAAAAGATGATGACTCCTATTTGAGCTTTGGAAAGATATAACTAATTCAGAACCTAGATTATTCAGGATTCGAGGGATTATAGCTTTCTTTTTCTGTACACCCTCATAAGCAGATTTTAGCTGTACACTCTCATAAGTTTGTTTGTTTGTTTTCGGAAATTCTGTAACCTTCACCTCTCCTCTTCAAAGGTTTCCCATAACAACTAAAAGGGAGTTGAGATCATTCTGGCATATCACAAACGAAGATTTTTTTTTTCTATTGGCATTGTAAGTGTTGCAAGTCGACAAAAATAAAAATCCATGCAGTTTAACATTAAGAAGCATAGGAAATATGAGGGACAAGGTGAGTGTGTGAGAATGCAATGATATATCTTTCTGTCATGCATGGAGCCTAAGTCTGAGACCAAGTTTCTATCAGATGACCATTTGCCATCTAACTTACAGTGAAAGCATTGGAAAAGTACTCCTTTTCATTTACTTTTTGTTAAATTGGTTTGTTGCTTAATGCAATGCTTTATTTTATGGTTCAGTTGTATATTTTAATATAATCAGTATACTTACTTCAGTGTCCTGAAATGTGGTCAACTTCAGCTAAAAGTTGACTCAGACTCAGAAGCTAGGAAAAATGTATATAACTGTGAAAGGAGTTCTCTTCCATGAAATTTGCTCAGTCATCTGTTGAAATCATACGGACTTGCAAAACTGTGAAATACCCTGAATCCACTAAAGGCATTTGTTTGCTTACAACTTATTAGTCATGTTTTAGACACTGTAATTTTTGCACTGAGAGTGAAAAAATATTTCACTTTTATCTTTTGCGAGTCATTCATGGTTTCTATGGACACCTGTCATTCCCTCATTTCACCTTTGTCAGATACTTTCCAGGCTCACTATTTCTTTCAGTTCCTCAAAGGGAAGCCATTTCTTACCTTTGATCATCCATGCCGTCCTTTTCTCTACTTTTCCCAAAGTCTGCTTCTGAATAACTTTCAAGAGGGAAAGACACCAATATTTAAGATGCAGTACATCATTTATTAAGTAGCTTAATTATATTTTGTTTCACTTATTCCTAATTGGCAACATTCATTTTGCTTTTTCATGATCACAGTAGAAATTGAACCTGTTTGTTTTTCTGTTCCAGCTTGATTATCATGTTTTTAAACAAGAGTTTTTTTTTTAAAGAAGTTCTTACTCACAATCTTGTTTCTTGTTTATATGATGACACAAATGAGAAAATGTAACAAAAAAAAAATGCCTTGGTCAGCCAAATATAGGAAATTTCTATGGTTTTCTATGTGATAATAATTCCTCTCAGCAAAACTTTGGACAAAATGTCCTTTTATGGACACTAAAACATTGGTCTTGTAAATACAGATATAACCAAAGTGTGAAGGTAATAAAACTTTTTGTTGAGTTGTTGCCAAAGGAAAACAGAAATTTTCCTTCTTCCTAAAGACAGAATTCAATAGGTAATTTACAACAAAGAATTTACAGTATTTCTCCACTTTTTATTATATCTCTGAAAAAACTTCTCTGAACTATACAACTGAAGTATACACCTTTCTCTAATCTTATTTTGCATTGAAAATTGTCAGTTTTTAAAAATTGATAAATTCTGTGACAATTATAAATTATATATTTTTGTAAGGTAAAAACTCACATCAGGTCAAACATGAGAATATTTTTGATATTTTATTTCAAAACAACACTAGATTTAAATTCATAGGTTGCCTGGAATTTTTATTGTCTCATGGACTGTGTGGACATGGTCCATTCTGACATTGCCTCTAAAATTTCTGCAACAATTTCATGCTTTATTTTTGTGCCTTTACTGATGATGCCTACCTTTGCATGTTTCTTTCAACCTGCTACTGGGTTTTAATATACAAATTTAATTATGAATATAGCTTTTGGGAGATTTTGCTTTTTTTTTCTTTCCAGTGACATTTACACTGGTGTCTTTGATGGAGTTTTTCTTTTTTTCCTTATAGAAAGGAAAAATAGGCAGAAAGTCTGTTTCTTTATACAAATGCCTTTTTTAATATATGCAGTATCTAGAAGGAGCAGTGACTCCTCTCTGAATGCTTGTAGTTTAATTCCTTAATCAAACAGCACTGAAACAACCCCCTATTTCTTTATTTCTATTGGGATATCTACCTTTAGTATTAGTAGTGACACTTCAAGGGTTAATTCCCAGTAGACACAGAAAAAGCAAACAGTCTGGGTGCTAGTTTGTAAAACGTATTTTCAATGTGTAGCCCACAGACTATCATTGATTGTGGTAAATAAATAAAACCACTCCTGACTTTTATTGTTGTAGGGAGTAATTATAATTCACAAGGCCAGACCCTTTGTGTCACAGAATGCTTCATTTGTGGTTTGCATGAGCAGATACATTAACTTCTGTGAGCTCTTTTCATTAGAACGCTATTACTCATTGAGGACTGATCAATATATCATCTATACAACATCTTGAATGTGGATGTCTGGACCCATTGTGGGCTTGCTGATAATGACTTCTTTATTCAAGTCAGCTTGTAGGAACAAGGAGATAAAGAAAAGAGAAGAGAATTATAGCATATGCTCATGAAAGTATTCTAAAGGTTATAAACAGAAAGCAGGAGTAAAGCTACACAGTAGGGAAAGCTGTCATAGGGGAAAAAAGTGGAAAGGAACTGAAAGTGGAAAGGAAAAAAGGGTTATAGTTTCACTGTTTTTCTTTTTCTTCTTCTTTTTTTTGACATTATGCAAAGCAAGCTAAGTTTTAACAAACCTTCATTTGAAATTAGTCCTCCCCTTTGGGATTATATTGCCCTTTAGGTTTTCAAATCCTAATGCTCTGCTCATCTTACGAGGCATTTAAGTATTCCCAATGAAAGCAGAGAATCATCTTCCTTCCCCCTCACAATCTTTTATTTATCTTTTGTTCTTCTCCCTTCTCACCTCCCACTTTCCTCTCCAAATAAGCTCTCTAGTCCTCAGAGGTTTTATTTCTTCCATTAAGTTTTGATTTCTTTTTATATTTATCATTTTCTTGTGTTTCAAACCTTTCCTTTGTTCTTTATCAAATTTTGTGAAATTTCATTAGAATTTTAATACTGAGTGTGGTAGAATACAGCTTGATTCAGAATCACTGCTCTCTACATTGATACATTTTGAAAAATGGGACTGAATAGAAAATAGCATATCTGCAATATATTCCATTAATACAAGCTTTTTCCTTGTTGCTCTATTTTTTTTAAGGAAAAAATATAGTCCATTGTAGTGGAGATGCTGTAGATGTAGTAGAGATGCTTCAGCTGAAGGAAACACAAAAAGGGTTAGAATAATTTCCAAAGACTAGGAAAAAGAATGTATAACAAATGAGCCATTGTAAGCATCCAAATGTTGGTGTGAGAAGAAATAGATTCTTGCTTTTTGTTTTCTGAGAGAAAAAAAAAAAGATTCCTGAGAAAACAATTCTTCATCTAAGCATATTTCCATCAAAAAGAGTGGGGCAGGAGAAGAATGATCACATCTTTAGTAGGACTACTCATTGGATAAATTTAAGTACCTGTTTAATGTGTACATAAAAATGAAAAGCTTTATTGGACTTTATTCCAGCTGACTGAACAGTTCAGGAGGGCCTTGTAGAGTTCCTACACTCAATGACAGCAGGCTTTCCTCTGAAGTCAGTAAGGTATTTAGTTAATGATGTGCATTTCATTTTTTTGGCAGTTGAATGAAAACATGCAAGCAGAGATCTTGAGTCACATTTCTAGGAAGAGCACAGAAAAATAAATGAGCTGCTTTGACATCAAGAGCAGTCTGAAGGTGCTAAACAACCACACTCACAGAAAACGGTGTCCCAATATTTCCTTTCCAGAAAAGCAAAAGTGCAGCCCTGTGAACTGCTAGCAGAATAATTGAAATATTGTTTGGTATAGATTCATAAGGGCAGCAAGAATAGTGATGAGCAGTAAATACTTATGATTTTGTTGTTTGTTTGTTTGTTTTTTCTTTACTTGAGAAAAATATACAGAAGGTTTATAATAAGCTGAGAGGTAGGAAAATATTTTGCTCCCAGAAAATTTGATCTTAAAAACAGCCAAGTACTTCCACCTGAGACCTAAAAGCTTCCCCTGGAATAGAGATATTCCATTCTGGACTGTGTTGGTTGCATTGACAGATCATAGGTATGCGGCAAGTACTGAGATCATGTATTATTGTGTGTGGCAGATACTGATATTATATGACTTCTTCAGCTGTCTTAGTTCCTCATGGAAGCTGTAGTTCAGGGGTCTCACTGGTGTCCTTGTGATAACATGTCAGATGTCATTGCAGAAGTTACAGGAAAAACTTAAACTGCCACATTGCGTGCAGGAAGAAGATCAATTGCTTTCAAAATATGTATTTCAGTTGTACTGAACTGTGCCTAAATGAAACATTACAATTTGGAAATCCATTAATTTGCTTTAACAGATTAAGCAATATTTAGGAGACACTACTGCCTAAATTGCCTGTTGTGCTTTCCCTAAAGATAGGCAGTCCTAAGGAAGGATCAGATATGCTCAGGACGGAGCTCTTTTAAAGGCTGAGCACAAGTGTGGAATCCAACTAAGTCAGGACAGCAAACCTAGAACTTGCTACCAGAGTGATTTTTTATTTACAAACAGGACTGAAATTTTAGTGCACACCCATCTTTTCTGTAAGAAAGCCTGCTCCTTAAGCAAAGCCCACAGTGAAAGATAATGTTCTGCGGAAATACCAGACCAGAGCACAATTCTGTATGGTTGAGAACAGTTCTCTGCCTCTGCTACTCTCTGAGCACTCTATAGAGTAACAATAAAATGCAGATGCTCTCTATCTGTCCCCAGAAAAGTCTGTGAGTACTATGGGTTTGAAGCCTGTCAATCCCCATTAGCTCTGTGTTCACTTCTGGCCTTGCTTAATGACTTCAGACAATGATTCTGCATATTTATAATTGCTTTTACTGCAGAAGGAGGTTCAGCCAAGTTCTAACAAATCAGTTTATTTCATATTGCTTCTGCTTTCTCTCAAGCCTCTCACCTTTTTCTTGAAATGTCTAAGATTACTAGTGCAGAATTTTGTTGTGCTTATATGAAGGAGTTTTCCTTTTTTTTCTTTTGTATGCTGAGCTAGGCTGTTCTAACAATATTATGTAAAGTGATGCTGAGTTTGAGTGGGAGATCTTTACTGAGTTCAGTAAATGACTGGGAGGTGCTTTGCTGAACTCAGAAATGCTTGAACTTGTTGGTAATATATAGCAGGTCTGGTTATAAATTTTTGTGGAGCTGCTCCAGCTTATCTTGGCAACTGGAAACCAGAAGGTATTTTCTTGCTAGCAGTGCAAAGGGTAGTAGCTTCACAGAGCAGTCAGTCCTTAGGCCAATTCCAAAGCCAGCCTCCTATAACTATAAATGAGAAACCAAAGAGACTTCCTGCCCTCTGGTGCTTCCCCACTGGTGAGCATTCTTGGGTAATGTATTTCTCAGCATTGCAAAGTTTTGCTTACCTTTTATTTGTCTAGTATCACTGAATAGACTCTATATCAGAGAACTACAATTAGCTTTCTTACATATCTGGTGTTCTACCCAGCAGAGAGTAGAAATTCAAAACTCTTCTCTCTGCTGTCTCTTCCCTTTGCTCCTTTCGATGCCTCAATGATCTGTACTTCTTATCACATTATTACCAAGGTGAATGTGTATATACTATAAGCTATAAGGTATAGTGCTTACCTTTTGGATATCCCTGCTTTACTGTCTTTCTTTTTGTAAGTTGGAAATTAAATGAATTTAGCAAAAAAGATAAATAATTTATGTTCTCCCCCCTTTTGCTATTTCTCTTATGATTCATTACTCTCACATACTCTTTAACTACTATGTTTATAAGCTTTATTTTTCCTTCTAAGTGGTTCTACTTTGCATGTGGTTCTTGAATGAAGTTTATATGAAAGGCACTATGTAAAATAAGCTGCAGTACAATACACTGTGTAAAAGAATTATATTTAGATATTCTGCTGTAAGAAAAAGTGTAGAATAATCATGAAACTATACTGAAGGGCAGTTACTGATGGTCTAGTCTCAGAACTGAGAATCTTCAGAGATCTAGTTTTATTCAGTATTTTAATTAATAGTTTGATTTTCATAACAAAAAATGAAGTCCTTAAATAGGCATTCAAGAATCTGTGAATATGTTTAAAGACAAGATAAAAATTCAGAAAACTTTGGTCATTGAAAAATAGATTAGGACAACACTCTAACATTGTCAGAAAGGTTTTACAGGAATAGGTAGCTTTTCTGTAGGAAATGTTACAAGAGTTTTAATCAGCTAAAACCTGAACCCCATTGTCACGGGGCTGCAAATACTATATAGAGAGGAATCAAGCAGTAATATGCAGTGTGAAATAATCCTTTTACTTCTTGGTAGCATATAAGACCCAGAGCTTTGCTGTCAGCTTTGGACAACACATGAAAGAAAATGAAGGGCAATTGCAGCTAAGTCCAAAGGACAGTGATTAGATGGGAACACAAGCTAAATGGAGGAAGGTTGGAGCAATCAGAGTTTGTTCAGCTGAAGGACAGAAGATGGGAGGCACAATAATAAACTGCCGTATGTGAAAGACACCTGTAAAGTGAAACACAGAATCGGCTTTCTAGGTCATTGGTAGGTGGGATAAGAGAAGAGAAAGGCTTATCCTGCAGTAAGAAGGATTCAGGAAGTCCCCATTGTTTTCCAGAAGTATGGTCAGAAACCAGTAGACAAGGTTTTGGGGGAGGTTATGGTGTTTGTATAGAATTGAGTTAAAAATGAATTTGACCGTATTTCTGTCTTATTCCCATCTCATCACTGAGACAATCGATTCTGCTAATGCCAGTTATCCCCTAGTTATCCCAGATATTTGTCTTGCCTGTTCTGGGACATCTCCACATATCCCCAGGCAGTCAGTTTTTGTTTTCATTATAATTCCCATTAGGGCCACTTTTTAATGTCTAACTTGCCTTTATCAGAGATGATATAAGAATTATTTTATATTTTGCAAGTCGTATGCTTCTGTATCCCTCCCAATATAATACCCTTGACTTCATGTTTTATACCTTGAAAAGAGATAAGACAAGCTACAGTGGATATTGACAAGGGGTAGGCAGTTGGTCAAAATTTCTGCTTAAGGTTCTTCCATCTTATTTAGATACTCTGGAAGTTCCTGCACAACAGTAGGAGTAATTTGTATGTAGTTGTACTAGGAGTACATGTACACAAGAATCCAAAGATGACACCAAAGCTCACAGCAGTGAAGCCAAGCTATATTCCTATTTCACATGGAATTCAGTTTTAAAGTATTTATGCAGAATTCTTGGTAGATTTCAGACTGTTTTAAGAAACGTGTTACTGGTGTTCCAAGCAGTCTCTACACAAGCTGTAAGCCTATACTTGAATTTCAATGTTGTGACATGATGGAAAGTTTTGGGATCCAAATATTTTAATCAAATAACTATCTTGGCTGGCTGCCTGTCTAAAACTCGTTCTGCTTGCTGTGAATGTGAATATGAGAAATTTATCTCCTGTGAAATATCTGTGAATTAGATTAGGCAAAAATTTCATATGAAGCATCATTTCTCTGTAAAATTGAAAAAAATATTTTCAATTTTCAATTTTCTTAACTTCCTATTCTTAACTGTAATTTTTTTCCTACTTAAGCTGCCTTTTTGGAAGGGATGATTTATGAAGTATGTATAGTGTAAAGATATATTTCAACATTAACCTTGGAAGCATTTATGCTCACACTGAGCTTTCCTCACTTTATGCAGAAAATTCTTCGATGACTGCTATAGAAGGAAAAATTTAAACATGAGCCTGTGTTTGAGTTAGTAGAACCTCACTTATTATCATTCTTTGGAAATTGAAGCAAGGCCACAAAGGGGTGATGTATAAATTAAAAATAAAGCAAAATGAAAAAGTAAATAACTCAAGAACAATATTAGCTGACATAGGTTATTTTTTTAAAAAAAGTACTTGTTTGTGGATCATTGTGGAACAAAGTGTAATTAAGTTCTTAGTGAATATAATGTATGCAAATAGTAATGCAGGCTAATAGTATATATTCAGCTGAATATTTGGGAAGTTTATCCACATATACATATAAAAGAGACCTGAATATACAGTGTGAGAATAAGAACAGTATAGTAATGATAAGTATTCTTTCTGCTGGTATTTTTGGTTTTGGAGGAACCCGGAGAAGTAGAACCCTTGTAAAGGACACAAAGCAATTTCATATTTTAATGAGAGTGTGGGTCTAAAATGAAGGAAAGGTGAAACTAGCTATGCTAAGCTAATTAAACTCAATTATTTTTTTTTTTTTCAATTTTCTAAAACTGGGTACTGATTTGGCTATAACCACTTGTAACAGCTCTGGTTTGAGTTTTCTCTACTCCAAATCATGGTGGAACTGTTCCTTTTTCTCTTTCTGCCTTTCACGAGGGTTTTTTCCTGGAAGCTTCATTCCAAGACTTGCCTATCTCCTTTCAGGGATGGATTTTGAATTGCTCTAATAACTGCACATAGAATTTGTATAATATTGTGGCCAAATTAGAGTTAACTAACGCAAGAGAAGTGCTGAAAAAATACATTGTAATAACTTCTAAGGCTAATGTAAGTATAATTTTTTTGTTAAACAGTGGGCTAAAACTTGGACAAAAAGCCAGAAAATCCTTGTGCTCTAGTCAAAACTTCCTAACATGAACCTTTCTTAACATTTCTAATGTGCAGAAATATAGAGAGAGGATGAGTGAAGGAGGGAATACAGAATAACAGAAGTGAACAGAAGTGAACTAGCACTGTACCATGCTAGTTAGAGAGTGTGTAGTAGGGCTTCTAACTTTACGAAAATCTTTATTTCTCACAGCTGTGCTGTCTTTATGACCACTGAAAGTGTATCAATTTAAGCACATAAAGAATCTGTGCAAAAACTGTCTCAGATCACAGATAATGTTTCAATTACACTTTTTTTTCTGCAGAAAACTCAATAGTTAGGATCCAAATCTGGTAACATACAGGTCTATAGCTGCAAGTTAATAGCAAATCTCATCCTTTTGAGGATGAGAAAGACCACTGCACTGATACTACTTAAGAATAATGTCCATATGGTAGGTCCATAGTAGTAATGTATTTCTCATGACCAAAATCCAACTATAGCAATATTTAACAAGCTGAAGCCTTGGTTTGATGCATTTCTGTATAAAACAAACAAACAAAAATGTTGTTACTTTTATGGACTGCCAATGTATAAGTTATTTATTTTAATATTTAAGAAGATCTATGAACTTCACTATGAAATATTTTATATTGAGGGAAGACACTTGACTTTTTATAGATAGGGCTAGACTGTCTTTTTAAACTGAAGTCAGAGCTCATCTCTTGTTGAAAAAGTCAGCAATATATGATGCGTTAAGGAGTTTGTTTGAAGAACAAAGTTTAAAGCAGCAGAATAACTGCTGAATATTGTTGTAAGATGGGAAAAAGTAGGAAATGTTTTCTTAATAGGTCTAGAATATAAAATATTTCTCTACATTGCTGAAAATATTACTGGGAAAGTAGCAACTTCTCATAAGACTCTTAATTCTGACCAAGGCAAGTTCCTGCCTGAACAATTTCACAGCTTTATAGACCCTCCTCTAGCTTACAATTCTTTCTCCATACATAAACTGTCTCACCCACTAAGAAAACAATTCTTGATCATTTATAGCAGATCATATAGAATGAAATGATTTTTTTTAATGATGACTATGTCTTTACTAAAGCTGAGGCAACTTTACAAGTTACGGTTTTTGTAATTTTTTTGTATTTATCTTAAAATATCTTTATCTTATTCATATCTAATCAATTCATGCCATCTTCTCAAAGAGATTTTTTATTAAATAGATAATACACACCATGAAATAAAATGGTCTAATTGAATATTCTTTATGGATCATTAATTTTAGGATGAACACTGTGTACATCACAAAATGTATGCTATGTTTAGATGCAATAATATGAGCCTCATCTTTTTTCATTAAAGTCTTCCATAGACTTTGAAGTTGATAATCAAGCTTGAAATGAAATTGTTACATTTTGTGGAACTTCATGTAAAATGTAGGTATTTTTAAGTGCAATAGATATTTCTCAGATGTCACATTAACTGATATCTGAATTGTGGCTGACACGTATAATTTGGATTAAATAATAGGGATTCACATATGAATAGAGAAGATTTTTTTTTATTAGCATTTTTGGTAGAAAAAACATAATAGCATTCAAGTTGCTCTTGGCACAATTTTCCTTTAATTTTATCTTTCCAGATCCAAATAAAAGCTTTTGGTTTTAGCTACAGATGCTGATCCACAGGTTTTTTTCTTTTCCCTTGTGAGTCTTCAAAGGACACATTTCCTTTATTTCAAATAAAAGATTTTCATTTTCTACAGTTTTGCATGTGTTTAAGATAGAAAGGCATGGAAAATAAATTATGAGTGAAATCCAGAATGCGTCACTCAACATCACATAATGTTTACGATGTTTTCAAGCCATTTTCATACCAAATAAATATTATTGTAAGCTTTCTGTAGATGCAGTGATCTAAGGACACAGAAATAAAAAATTTGTAAGTAAATTATTTGTTAAGGTTAGGAAAAATTGGATCAGCTTTCAACTGTACAAGGTCTTCTTCAGATTTTTATTCAAGGTCAAAAGCTTGCACAGATTTTCCAACTATATCAGCTTGGCAAATAAAGGATGCACTATTCAGTAAAGTTATCCCTTTTACTGTGTACAGTGAATTTTTGAAATTAGTCTTTAATCTTATGATAGAACAGTGATTGTTTTCATATAGAAGGAATAAGAAGTTTTATATATTGTGCATACTGAGATAGAAAAAAAATCTCTCCTTATCATGTTAAGATCTGACACTGTCATTTTACCATCCAGTTCTGAATTCTGTGTTACTATTATTGCTAACCAGTATTTATGGTATTCCTTTTTTAAGGAAAAGCAGGAAGGATCCGAGAGAGGCAGTATGCTTTCTTAAACCACCTGATATAGTTGGAAAAAGAAATAAAGGATTTTGGATATTCTGATACTTCTTCAGTGGGAAAGAGATGCATCCTTGTGTCATGCTCTTGATCGGCTTGCAGTAAAATGGCAGACATGAGACAAAGTCTGAGAACTGTCTAATTTACATATTTTCTAAAATTAATCTGGAATAGCTTACTCCTATTTACATCAATTATGATTACAGAAAAGCTTGATGTGTTCAATATGTGTTCTGAAGGAATTGTATCAGACCTGAATAGAAGACAGACGATGTCAGAGTTGAACATGGCTTGCAGATAATGGAGAGGATATGTATTTCATGCTTCTCAAGCAGAGTGCAAACATGTACAAAGTTCAGATGCTACAGGCTAAAAGAGAGCACTAATCCAACAGTTCTGCTTTGTAAATGTTATATTTGATTTCCATTAAACAACAAGCTTTAAGGAATATAATTCCTTAGAGTAAGCTGGATTCATATGTGACCTTTATGAAAGATCCTTATAGCTTCATATAAACATTAAAGGCAGTGTATTAAAGACAGAGACCAAAGGGGCAATATTAAAATGTATGAGAATGTTTTCATGCACAATGGCCATTTTGAAGAACAGTGTCTAAGAGAGGCAAATCTCAACAGTTTTCAAAAGTGTATTTTCTCCAGTCAAAACAGAAATGTTTCCCAGAGAAGAGAGCAGGAAATTCCTTGTTTGGGTAGGATCAAAGCCCTTGAAGAAGGTATGGGAAAATGATGCTCAGACATGATGCTCCTTTGCTGTATGTCTTCAATATAAGGCAAATACAGTATCTACCATCTGCAGTGGACTATGGCATGTAAAATTAAGCATACTCTTTATGTAGTGTGGATTAAGCCTTGTTTTTACAGTCTTTTACACAAAACTTGCTGATTATATACTCTGATAATGAGAAAAAAGGGATAAACTCTCTATAAAACAGAGTTCTTGAAAAATCTCAGGCTTGTTACTTGTGCTTCTAAAGGTTCAGATAAAACTGTTTTTGAAATTTAACATTTATATAAGTCAAAAAACATATTTGGACTCAATAGTTTTGAACTCACCTCTCTGAAATATATATCTTTTTTTTCTTTAAAAAATATCATGCAACCTCAAAGCGATATGCTTCCCATTCTTGCTATTTTTCTTGGCCTTTTTAGTCAAGAAGGGCTAGAAGCAGGTAGCAACTGTAAAGTGTTATGACACATTTTATCCAGTGGCAACTGGCCTAACACCTACAGACTCATGTAAAATGTAATACTTGTCATTTGACAACTTTAAGGGTCAAATTTTAATTTCCCAGATTCATATCCCATTATTAATTCCCTGAGAAATCCATTCTTTAAACTTCTCTTTGCATAGAGAGAACTAAAGAAAAACTGTATGCCTGTGGATTGACAGTTTAAAAAGAGAAAAGTATATATTTTATTCTGTAGCACTTCTATATCATTTACCTTATTCCATGGAAGTCCAAGGGCAGGACATATCCTTTAATAAGGCCATGAACTGTATATATCAACTAAGACTAGTAATAAACTCTAATATAGCTTTTATGAAAGCCTTCCTAAAGCAAGGTTAATAACATGACAATAGTAAACACTTCAGTCAGCATAAAATGAAATGAGGTCTACAGTTACTCTAAATGCATAGATCTCATGGAAAGGGATACCAAAGAAAGACCTATATTGTTCATGAGATTCTATACATAAAATTTCAGTTTTCTGCTTGTGTTTCAGCTGAAGGTCATCTTTATATGAGTAAAAGAAGGAAAAGTAAGTGCTACAGTAACCTGCAAATAACTGGAATTATAGAGTGAGCATTTAAAATAATACAAATAAAATGTTTTAATTGAAGAATGATATTATTTCTGAAATTAGAGGAGTTCCATAAACAGTCAGACATATATTGTATCTATTCTTATTTATATTTTTCAATTTCTCTTTTTCTATTGCAAATAATTAGTAGAAAGTGTCAGAATACTCTTCTACTTCAGTAAAATAGTTCAAAACAGTCATGTTTAAATGTCAGCTGGCAAAGTTCTGAAGAAGCATTTTCAGTGGATGGTCATAACTGGGTCCTTGATTGAAAACAGGAAACAGGAGACCCAGGTTTGGAGTGAAATATGTAGCTTTATGGGATCTTGAACTGCAAGTCAGAATTAAGGGCTCTTTCTGAAATTGTTGCCTCAGCCTTCAGTCACTTTATCCAATCAGAAGACATTTTTCAGAGTGAAAGTATGCAGAATATTTGAAATAAAATGCCTATGTTCAGAAGACAAATCCCTTCAATTGTTCCCAGGGTAAAAAAAAAGTCCAATTTCTTCCATTCGTCAAATATATAAAGAATATATTGAGGTTTTTGAGACTACTTTTCTTCTCTGAGAAGGAATGTCTCTTGTCAGATAGTCGCCATCTTTCTTTTCTAGAAAAGTGTCTAGAAACAGGCTGATTCCAAGGAAAACCTTATGAAATATCCAAACGAAAAGCCCTTGTTGCCTCTTGTATAAATACTAATAGAGGGGATTAATTTTTTTTTCTTCAATTGAGTTTCTACATATTCTACATATTCAGCTCTTAACTAAAAGGAATAATGTAATTTCTAAGGTTTAAAGAAGAAAATACTAAATATATATTAAAAGGCTACATTGTCTCTACATGTAGAACAAGTGGTTCTGTCTTTGGAAAACTGTCCCACTGCAGTGTCCAAAATAGCTGTTGATAGCATTACGATTGTTCAGAGAGAATCCCCAACCACAACTAAAACTCATCTTATTCTGTCAAAAAGATTGTCAAAAGTTGTCGGGTTAGTTGTCAGGAAAAACAAAAGTATTGGTAATGGCTTCTTCAGTTAGCTCACAAGAACTGTATATAATGTAATACAATTTAATGAATAAACATTGAAGCTAGAATATATCAAACAAAAGCTGATTTGTTTCCATTAAGATGGGATTAATTTCTTCAAAAAACAATTCTTCAAATACTACTGTGGAGAGAATCCACTTAAAAAGACAAGACTCTTATTTTCTGTTTTGTTGTTCTTCTTGTTTTGTTTTATTTTGTGTATGTATGTGTGTTTTATTACCTGAAATCCATCTCCTGGTTTAAATAGTTATTGAATTCTATATAGGCTTACAAATTGTCTTGACCAGCTAGCTACATAATCACAGCTCTTATTCCTTACAGAATCTTTCCCAATAAATTAATTCCTCCATATGATACATATTTTTTTTTCTTCTATTGCAATCTCACTTCATTTTGTCACATGATATTCACTTTCTTTGGGCTTCCCCACTCTGAGGTTTGTTAGCACCTGGCAGATGAAGATCTTTGTGAATATCCTTGATACCAGTTCATATTTCACAGAGGATCTTCCACTAACACTACAGCTTGCATTTTCTTCTGCTACTAGCTATGTGTTTTGCTCGGAACTTTTATAAGTGAGCTTTAATAATTTTAATTTGTAGTCTTTTACCTACAGCAATATCTGCAAACATCTTTTCATCTTTGTCTTCACGTTTTTTTCAGGGAGGTCACAACTTGCCCCATCATAGGAGTGGACACAGTACTTGCAGAAGGTGCTACAGAAAGTGCTGCAGAAAGCACCGGACCTTTCCATACTGCCCAGGTATTATTCTTCATGTCTCTGCAATGCAAAAATAACAGTCTGTGATACCAATCTATGGAAAACCCAGAAAAGTTAAGTGAATGTCATAGTACAGTCCTTTGTGGACTATCTACTGAAGGATTAAAGGGCCTTGTGACATGTTGGAAAGTCTGACATTTAAAAGTATGTGTCAGACCTTTTGTCCACTATCTTTTAAGCTCACTGGTTCAAGAGCAATAATTTTCAATAAAAAATATTGTCATCCTGTCCAGGAGGCACGATATGTAGGGCATACATCCCTCAAGTAACTGCAAATCATTCCCATGATCTGCTTCAGTGCTATGTCAACTTATCAGATGAGGTCTAGATGCAGTGCTGTCACACAGGACTTGTTGACTTACTATAGTTTTGCTCAAATCTTGTTAGAATTCAAGTGGATGCATAGTTGGTTTTGTAATATACTAGATTTTTAATTATTTGAGTATATATATATCTCTTATAATGTGAATAATTGCATTTTACGTCTTAAGGAAGACTGTTAACTATTAATTACATTCTGTAGCCTAAGGAATTCATATCAGATGAGAAATTGGCCAGCCCTCACAAATAACTCTAGAGACAGACTGTATTTGTTCTGCAGGATCTACATCCAGCCAGTTCTCCTCCTTATGCAAACTATCCAGCATCAGCAAGTAGAGAACCCTTGCAACTCTGCTTTCCACACTCTCCTTCTGTGTTATGAAGCC
>JAUBOD010000166.1:366272-398126 GCA_032353885.1 Nothura maculosa
CTTCCTTCCTTCCTTCCTTCCTCCCTTCCTTCCTTCCTTCCTTCCTTCCTTCCTTCCTTCCTTCCTTCCTTGTTTCTCTTTCTTGTGATAGGAGAGTTAGCATGTGAAAGGGTGCCCTCTGCTTTTCATCCCTATATTTTTTCATACAAAGTACAATTATATTTTAAATTACAAGCTGGATATATCTGCAACTTAAAGAAACATAACAGAAAGAAAGACTTCACATAAAGGATTACAAATTTACTCCTAGTATCTCAATTAAAATCCTTTTCATCACGGGAAAGTGGTTACCCTCAGACAAAAAAGGAAACAAGGAAAGAAATTGAATAGTGTAGAAAGGTTTTCTGATAGAATGGGACTGAAATGCTCAATACCTTTATATATCTTATTAAAGGCTAGACAAAAAGATCAAAGTAAAATCATTTTATAAATAACTCATTGGGAAATGTGCTTATTTAGAGGGAGAGAATTAACAGAGTAGAGATTATTTGTTTTTCATTCTTTTTTATTGAATGATTTAATGCACAGCACAAAAATAAATTAAGCTATGTATTTCCTCTTATACTAAATATTTGCATCGCTGCTGACGCAGCAGGAAATATACAATTTATTTTAAATTAAAACATCACAATCTTTGAACAAATATCAATATTATTATCTCTGTCAGTGATTCCTTCTCTGCTTAAAATTGTATTGACACTTGTTTACTTATGTTAAATCTTCTCTTCCAGAAAATTACTAAATTTGTTTTGATATATAAACTGAATAGGAAGAGTGTTTTTTGTTCAAGGAATAAAAATAGGACAACAGGGACAAATATCTCAGTTCTCAACATTCAAGTAAATATCTACCTACTAGTGATTGTTCTATAGATGGCACTCATGCCTCTAAGCAAGAAGCACAGATACAAGTTTTAGTGAAGAATATTAAAAAGAAATACTGTGATCCAAAGCAAATTTCCTAAAAAAGATCAACAACTAGTTGAGAAATACAAGGCGTATTTTTCTTCTCATTTGTAGCTTGGGATATGAGACTGTAAAACAACAACAAAAATATGTCACTAGGAGGGAAGAGATGGTGGGTAATAAACTATTTTATATGCCTTTGCATGAGACTCTTATGTATACTGTAAGGTCTGCCATAATTTTCTGAAAAAATAAGAGGGAATATAAGAAGAAAGGGTTTTAATTAGTCATATATTTAGTCAGTGAAGTTGCCTGATACCATAAAGGAGTCAGTCACAATTTGTGCTCATTGGTCAAATTGTTATTAAAAGAACTGTCTTTTAGTATTTCTGTTCTATTGATACATTTTTAACTGCTTTTTTTTTCTACATTTTCCTAAAATATGTAGTGTAACTCTTGTAAGAGATAAATTTAAGATAAAACACTAAGAGTGTATTTAATATTTTAGTAAAAACTGAAAGCTGTTTTTCACTGAAAGCAGATTGCAGAAATTCTCTCATCTGAAAACTATCATAATAGAAAAGCATCCAGCAAGTATCTGTTGTCTTTAATAATATCTTTGACTGAGTTTTTACTGAATTGATTATTATATAATTAATTGGGCAAAAATGTGCAACATCCCTGTTTGAGAGGAAGTCATGCATTTTCCTAGTAGGCTGCTCTTCAAACCTAAAAGTTTAAGAGTGCTTTTCAGACTATTCCAACTTAAAAATAAAATTCTAACTGCTACATCTCAGTATAAATGGAGTCACATATTATATATCTCAACTGCGTCCTCACAATCCCTGTAGAAATGAACTTGTCTTAGGTCTCTTCTGGAGTGATGAATCTGAAAAGGCCTCTGCAAAGATACGCTCTTGGATCTTGGGGCACCTTGTGTTAATTGTATTTCAAACACAGGCATGAGCAATGAAGATCCTCCCTAAAAATTGCATTACCAGGAGACTATATGTGCTGTAAAATCTGAGGAATCTGAGTTGTTCATGCTACTTCATGTACTAAAAACATAGACCTGAGAAAGAGAATTGTTTTCTGCAAGACAAAGGGGAAAAAAATCAGTCTGCTGTTTCCATTTACTTCAAAAGAAACTAGGTTTCCTTCACAAACTCTGAATTAGGGCCATAAATATAAAATGAAATATGCTTAAACAGAATAAAATAAAGCAAAAAGATTAAAGTATTAACACTCATAGTTACAAAGTCCACAAAGCATCAGGAGCCACTCACATTTTTTCTGTCTTTAGTAATAGCAATAACAGATGCTGTAGAAAGAAGAAAGAAATCAAAGGAAGTATACCTTATGCTTTCCTTCAAAATAGCATCTTTACCTTTGTGGATCAGCTATTTAAGGTTTTCTTGAGACAGAATATAAACTAAATATTCTTGTTTTTAAAGCTATACATACCTTTAGAGTCTGCAAAAAGCAGTGCAAATGAATTCTATGTTTTACTGTATATGGTTTTTCTATGCAAACTAATTATGTTGTCTTTGAAAAAGAATGTACTTTTTTTTGCTTTAAGACTTCTTCCTAGTTGCATTTGGAGCCTCTCTGTTTTTAGAAACAATAAACAACCTTTCTCTGATCATGCTATTGACACCTTTCAATATACACACTCATCTTCTGTCTTTTTCCTCTACACAGTAATGGAATAGAAATTCAGATTACTACACAGAAAGTTAGAATTAAGGAATTAATTTACACTTTACCCCTACTTTTGCTCCTTAGCTCCTACAGTCCAGTGACTCCACATCACCTCTGTTGATGATACCTGACCAGAGCTTTGCAGCTACAATTGGGAAGAGTGATAGTCATTAAAGCCTTCCAGAGTAATGGGATGGGTAGAACAGGGATATGGTGCAAAAGTATTGGAACATAATCATATGCACTAAGGAGAATAAGAACACTAGGTTGTATTAGGTGGTAATGGGTGTATCAGATTGCTGGAGATAGGTCTGCTCAGGCATAATTGCAGCCCGGATAACAATGACTGGAAGAAGAGGCCTGATTATTAGTATTAGGAATGTTGAAGCTGCTTGTCGCGGTTTATAGCAATGGGGGAAAAAAGCACCATCTTTGAATTTCCTGGTCTGTGTCACTGCTCTGTCCTTCTTTAGTCTTCATTGGCAGGCAACAGCTTTCAGGATCGGGTAGGCCAAGGTAGGCTTTACACTGGTGTATCTATAATCTGTAGGTGAAACTCCAGTTCTTGCAAATTGATCTGCCTGCTTTCCCTTAGATGTTTAATATCCAGTAGTTTTAAGGATTTTGTTTGTTTGCTTGTTTGTTTCCTAACTCTTCCTTCTCTTTCCTGCATGCACAAGCTCATTTCTCACTCTTTAGAATTCTTGCACATTTTTCTCTCACAGGATGACTGTGGGATTTCCTGGGAGCTTTAAAAGCGTTCCAGAGTCTTCTATGCATAAATCAGTGGTGCAATATTCCTTGTGGTAGGCTTACTTCCCTTGCAAAAGTTAAAGAGTCAAGAGATCCACTCTCAATATTTCCCAAGCATTCCTATGTAGGAGTAGCCCAAAATCCTTTCATAAAAAGAGAAAAAGAAAGCAAAAAGAGTAAAAAAGACCGAGTCTGCAAATTAAATCCATGCTAAAATGCAACCCAAAAAAAAAAGTGTCAAAGAACAGACTGCAGGTAGCAGTGCTGTAGTGATGTTTGCTTACTCATAAAGATCTTTATATGTGCAAGTAAATTGTGCAAGCATTTAAAATGCCTCTTTCTGGAAAGAAATGCTTTTTTTTTTTTTAAGGAAAAGCATTAAGTCCTAGTATGGCTTAATTTTTGATGAAATATTCTTTGATGATGATCATCTGGATTTCTAGACAGTCACGTTCTTCTTCAGGTTTTTCTAATACTATATGAGTAGCTTTACTACAATTGTTATGAAAATGGTACTATCTTTTAGACGTCAGCTCCTGTTTTTCTTGCTCTCTTGGTTTCCTTCTCACCAATATATTTTACAGACCTGTCTTTCTTGATCAGTCCTTTTTATATATTTAAATCTATGTGACAGAAATTCTTTAATCTGCAGTTGCAGTTTTTGTGATTCTTTTTTTGCCAAAGAAGACAGATTCCTCTGGTTTACTCTTACTCTTTCAGCAGTATGTCTCACTAGAATACAGTTGGACAGTTTTTTCCTATTTCCTTCAAGGTAAGACTTTTGAAGTTTTATTCTTTCTTCATGGATACTTGATTTGGCGGGTAGGCAGTGGTATTCAAAGATTCTATTTCTATTACTGTACAAGTGTTAAAATTTGAAAGTTCCTAATACCCATGCTCAGCAATTGGCCTCTTATTATCTGAAATATATTTTCTGTGCTGCTTCTGTTGAGGTTGGACATCAAGATTATTCTGAGAACCTTCATATATAGAGGAAAATGGTCCTTAGGGAACATATCTGCTCAGTTTCATCTATTTTAGCCAAAATATTTTCTATTAAAGATATTGTCTTTCTTTTCCAGAGAAATAAAAAGGAAAAAAAAAATCATTACAAAAGTAGCCAGTCAGAGAAAATCTAATTTCAACGCCAGCCCCAAATCTACTTTTAAGCAGGAAAAGCAAAACAGACAACCTTCAAAAACGCTGCATGACTTTCAAGTGAATCAGGTTATTCATGGAAGAACATATTTTTCTTCAATATTTTGTTGTATACTGAATTGAAATGTCTAACATTCTTTTATTCTGTTTGACAAATATTGAGCATTACTGACAGAGAATGTATCAAGACTCCCTCAAATACTGCATTAAGTGAAAAGAGAAAGCTTCTTTCATTTTAAGATATCATCATAAAATACAGATAAGATATCTGTAAGTCTAAATAAAATTTTAGAATTTTATCTTCTATTGTGAAAATCAAAGACATTCTTCTAATGCATTTTTTCTTTAAAATATATTATATTTGTTTCCATTCTCAAAAAAGAAAGCAAAATGTTCAAGTTTCTATAGATTTCCTCTTGGCCAGAGTTCCCCATTTTTATTTTGCAAAGTCTCACTTGTGATGTGTCACAAAGCATTTAGCTTTTATATACAAGGAGGAAAATGGTCTGAAATCAAGTTTATACATTAAAGAGTTGTTGGCAGCCTTCAGAAAGGTAGAAATTATTAAAAAGGACTGATAACCTGTACTGTAAGTTTTTTGTTGTCAGATAGTTCTAAGCTAATGAAGTTCTAAGCTAATGAAAATGTTACAGCTGAATTAAGTTCATTGCTCATCTTTCCACCTCAAAGTCTGGAGCACAGAATCAGAATAGCTTTAGATGAAATGTTATTAGAAAGTGACACTCCATCATAAATTGTTCTTTTACTCTCTAGTATAGCTTTGGCTCTGTTCTTCTATTCTTAGTACTGCAGTAGAAAAGAGCAAAATCTTCACAGCTGATCTTTGCAGAACTTCAGTCTGACATTAGACATATCTTTGGGGGCAGAAAGCTGACTAGGGTCAAAAAAACTTTTGAAGACTTCAGTCCTGCACATGTAAGAGTTTACAGGAGGAGAACATGTTCAAACTGAGAGTATAACATGGAAAACAAGAATTTGATACTACAAAAATTTAAACTAGCAAAACTAATATTTAGGGAAATATTTACATGCCTTAAAAAAAATAACAGCCAAAAACACCTATGTAAATCAGTGTCCCTTCAAGAAGTTAGATCAGCATATGCTGACAAGAGACTTGTATTGTGGTTTTTGTAAAACTCTTAGCCTAATTAACAAATGCATTACTGGCACAAGTGAGCCTGGAAAAATTGCTAGTCAGAACACTCAGAGTGAAGCCACCAGGGAACACTGGGTAGCAATAAAAAGCCATGGATGCTTATTTTTAATTCTTTGGAGGACCAATTCAAACAGCAAATGTAATTACAATTCTGTAAATAGAACACCCAAAAGCACTCCTTCTGGCATTAGTATGCATATCTTTGATATTTGTTTAACAAATGATCAAGTAGCCCTTTTTCTGTGTTGCTTCTTATTTAAGGGTTTTGCAAATTTAAAAAGCAATGCTGAAAATACCATAGAGGTGTTTAGGCTTTCAATTTTGAATCCATTTAAAAATAGTTGATTTAGTTAGTGGTAGAGCCTAAATGTGATTTTCTTCTTAAGGTACAAAAAGCAAAAGAGGTAGGTTTGAGTCCATATTATCACATCTTAAGATGAGCTTTTTCCTGATTTTGTTGAAGCATAATAAAGTCACATTTATTTTAAAAGGAGATAATAGCACTGGAGCTATGCTAAAGTAAATGGTCATTATCAGGGTCTTGTCACATTAACAAGAATCAGGGAGAAGGCAGAAAACTTTTGCTGTCTTTGAGTTGTGAAGTACTTTTCCATTATCTGACATTCTGAGTATCTCAGCAGGATGTTATCCTACTTTGTAGTATTTTGTGCAGGAGGTAGGCTTGCTGTACTGGATTAATTTAGAGAAAGAGTAAAAGTGGCTAAAGCATGGAAAAATGCTACATAAATTAATAATGTTCAATGGACTGTGACTGTGAGAGCGGCTATTGGGATTTTGAGTCAACAGATTCCCTAGACTCAGACTAAATTCCCAAATGGCAGCCATATATTTCAGATGTAAATGGAAGAACACAGAAGTCTTCCACTTTTCTATAGAAGGTGGAGGTGGATCAGAGAAAGAAAGATGAAGGCAAGAAAGAAAAAAGGAGAAAGAATTCCATATTAAAAGCAAAAGCGGGATAAATTGTCTTCCATCTGTACACAATCATAGTAGCAATGATTAGCTATAGCAATAAATAGCAATAGAAACAACAATAAAATAATTTCTGTATTAGAAATTAACACTATGATTTTTTTTCAAAATATTGCTAAGGCATTCTTGGGTTTGCTCCAACTTTGAGACTTAACTGACAACCTTTTTCTACTGAATGAATAGGTGGTTGAAAAAATGAGATCAGCTCTCATTAAGATAAAAATCAGATACATTCTGAAAAGCTCTTTTTGTCCTCCTTCCAACCTTCATGCCCAGTCTATTTTCACAATTTTGGTTTGTTTTTTAAAAAAACAGATGCCTCCTGTTTGACTACTAAAATCCATATTTATCATCTCCTCTAATTTCAATATTGATTCATAGCCAGTGCTTCATACCTATTTTAAAACACACCCCACATTCTCAGTACTTCAAGTCATACCAAACTGCAAATTTGGTCAGCAAGCACACAAAGACTTTTCTTGTATTTCTGGTATTAACCAAAACCAAAATAAAAACATGCCTATTTCTGAAATATATTTACATTTCTGAATTGATGACTGAGGGAAGCTCTGTAATTTGTCTTCTTCTAGTTTTCTTTCACTTGTTCTTTTAAAATGGCCTGGTGGGACAGAAGTAAGACTGGCTGCTTGTTTATACTCTCCTAGCTGGCTGATTTACTTTACATCTGCTTGAGTCTTTCTATGAGGGTGAAGGAGTGCCTTTCCATGACAAGAGGCAAGAGGGAGTCTGCTAAGTCAGGGGTGTTTTGGTGTTATGTGGGACTAGATGAGAGAATGGCATTACATGGTTTCCCCTTTGGTACACATGAAGCAGCATGGTTTACTTCCTTCGTCTTTGCTCTGCGGTTATGCTGCAGACAGTAGATCTGATCTATTATTATTATTATCATTATATGCATTGTAAATCAGTTCACTGAACTTTGCATGAATTAAAAATAACCTTTAAAAAAAGGGATTATTTGTAACAGATCATTTCAGAGAACTGTTTTACTGTGTGACCATAGAAACAGTTGTCAGGTCAGTGCTGAATAAGCAGTGAATTAGCGTGTGAGAACAACTGTTTGGGAGAAAAAGCCTTTTAATTTGATTTTGCTGCCAATGTCAATGTATCTTGTACTCTTGCCATGAGATAGAAAGAAAGGAGGGTGCTCAAGCATGAGAACTGGAAGGAGCACCTCTGAAAGGAGCGGGAATCCTGGCTGTAGCCGAAAGCAAATCCAAAGGCTCAAAAGAGATGGATAGAAAAAAGGCTTTTTTCAGGATCCTCAGGGAAAGTGTGGGACCGCTACAACTTGAGAAAACTATGAAAAGATGGAGACAAAGGTCAATTCTGCAAAAAGATAGCATACATACTTATTTTTTAAAACCTTTATCTCACCTGTTTGGCTTTCTTTTGGGGGGGGGGGGGTGGCCGGGGGATATGAATGTTCCCTGCTGAAGAAAATATCTTTTTCTCATTTTGTTCAGTGTGATAACCTCAGAAGTGGGAGGTCTGTGAGTATGCTCATGGCAGGGGAAACAAGGGCAGGTCACACCACTTGATTTTGATTGGCATGAGATTGCTTCGTTAGGGGGAACATATATATATATATATACATATATAGCTTGTGAAAGCTATATATTAAGTTTATGCACAATAAAAATGATTTAAACACATGCAGACATACAACTTCCTCTCAGCTGGTAGGTGGTAGTAAGAGGAATTAGATCTTTGTGGTAATTAGCTGAGCTCATGCCACAAAGGGAATTAACGTAGATATAGTAGGGCAGCACTGAATCTATTGAGCAATGTTATTTAGTTGCTCAGCTAATACAGAAAGACCCCTGGGTTAAGGAAGATATCAGAGATATCCTCTTTCAGGGACAGAGATCCTGAAGTTAGGGGAAATGATAAACAGCCTCATCTTGCTTTTCTATCTTCTCTTTTAGTTCTACTGTAAACCAGACCTTACCTTCTCTACCTTACCTTGCTTATTGCAATTAAAGCTGCAATATGATATTATTGTTATGTCTTCTGACTTTACACCTAAGTCCTCAGTGTATGTTACAGCTGGAAAAGAAGCTGCTGGACAGAGACTGTCAGTCAACAAAATATTAGTGGTGAAAGCTATCATCTAGCATGTGAAAGACTAGAAGTTGATTCTGCCTTGAAAGTATTTTAGCCTGCATGTTCCAGCTCTCATAAAATTGATTTAACAATTCTAAAGGAGATGCAATAAATATTTTGAGAGGTTTATTTTAATATTTCCCATCTGTTCCATTTTGCATAAAGTAATAAATCCTTGTTGGGTCTATCTCTATAGAGCATTGGTTACAGCAGATAATGTGGTTCTACTTCCTGCTTCAATGACCGACACACTTCAAATGACAAGTGAGATGTGTAACAACTAAGCATCTGCACCTCTACTCATTCACTCAAATATTGCCTTTCAGTCAGAATTCCAAATCAGTCAGAGGCTGCTTCAGATCGCATTATAACTCCTCCATAAAGTAAGCCCACATCAATAGGTTTTGTGAGAGCTAGAACTATGTTTTTCAGAATACAAGGTAAACCAATGAAAATTTTGGAAAAAGAGACATATAAAATGCAGCCTGAGAATGTGAAAAGGAGTAAGAAACTACAAAAGATTCAAAAATAATCTCTTTCTATTGTATTTTGCTAGGGTATCTCTCCATTCTGTTTGGTCTAGTTCTGGCAGCATTTTCAATAGAGAACTGAATTTTATCTAGTTTTGTGCAGTTTCCTCTAGTTTCTAAAAAAAGTCTTTCCCCATAGTCTACCTATGTGTTTGATGCTTGAGATCTATGTGTCCATTTTAAACTCTTGAAAATTCTTTTCCTTAGTTGTATTTTGAGAAGTTTTCTCTCAGTCAGGATGCAGCAAATAAGTGGTCTTATCCTTTTTGTCTCAACTGTGGCCTTTAAAAGTTGCTTAAGGGAACAACTAGAGAGCAACAGATAATCAATTTTCCTGTCTTAGTGCTGCTTTTGATTTTTGCTATTGCAGTAAGTATTTCTTGAGAAGATGAAACTACTTTTTCCCCAGGCATGTGACCTGGCTATAGCTCTACTTACTACTACTTTTCAAACATGTAACCTGATTATCTGAATAGCATATCTGGTTCTGTGCATCTCTTCTCTTTTTTACTACAGTCACAACAGAAGAAAAAAAAAAAGAAGTGTAAAACAAAAGTTCCCAGTCCTGTTTCCTGCTTCTCCTTTTCTAGAAGAATGAGAAAAGTTAGTTGCCCCTATAATTTCTGCCTTGTTGTTCAGTGACATGCTCAAACAGAAAAATGAAGTATACCAAAAAAAATAAAAGAAATAAAAGAGAGAGAGGTTACTAGAGAGGAACTTTGAAAAGTGATGCAATGAGGAAGGCTAAGGTCTACTGGGAATTAAATCTGGCAAGAGATGTGAAGGAAAACAAGAAGGGCTTCTTTCAATACATAAGTAGAAAAGGGAAAACTAGGGAAAATGTAGGTGTATAGCTGAATGAACTGGATGTCCTGCTGACAAAGGACACACAGGATACACAGAAGGCAGAGTTACTGAATGCCTTCTTTGCCTCAGTCTTTTCTGCTAAGTGAAACTATCAGGAATCCTGGACCTTGGAAACAAGAGGAAAAAGTCTGGAGAAAGGAAGACTTTCCCTTGGTTGAGTAGTCCAGCTGGCTTCACCAAGTGGAAATCATGATTAACCAATCTGAGAACATTATATGATAGAATGACAGGACAAGCACACAACAATGGTGTTGTCTATTTTGGCTTCTGTAAGACTTTCGACACTGTCTGCCCTTATATCCTCACAGCAAAGCTCAGAAAGTGTAGGTTAAATGAATGGACAGTGAGGCAGATTCTGTCTGAATGGCAGAGCTCAGAAGGTAGTGCACAATGTCTAGTTGGAGGCCTATAGCTATCTCCAATGTCTCAGCAGCACAATGTCAAGTTGGAGGCCTATAGTTACTGGTGTCTATTTAGTTAGTGATTAGTTAGTGGTAGGAAGCAATATTGCGTAGAGTCTTTTTCGACTTACTCATTGGGACCCTGAATGTAGAGACAGAACTCAACCTCTGCAAGTTTGCTGATGATCCAAACTTGGGAGCAGTGGCTGATATGCCAGAGAACTGTGCTTTCTTTCAGAGAACTATGCTTTCTTTTAGAGAGATCTGGGCAGACCTGGGGTAGTGGGAAGAGAGGAACTTCATAAAGTTCAGCAGATGTAAGCAGACAAGCTAGTAGCTAGGCAGGGATTAGTCCATGCATCAAAACAGGTTTAGGGTTGACCTGCTGGAAAGCAGTTCTGTGGAGAAATACCTGGGGCTATGCCATGTTATCCTGCAGTGGATTAACCATGTTAACCATGTTAACTGGCATGAAGCCAGCAATGTGTCATTTTGGCAAAGAGGGCCAATGGTATCCAGGCCTGGTCTAGGAAGAGTGTTGCCAGTAGGTGGAGGGAGATGATCCTGCCCCTCCCCTCAGCGCTGGTAAGGTCAACTGAATGAGCTGAAATATTGTATGTAGTTCTGTGCTCCCTGGTACAACTCCAGTGGAACTTCTAGATATGATTTAGAATAAAGAAAAAAAAAGATGACTACGGGACTGGAGCATCTATCTTATGAGGAAAGATTATGTGAGCTGGGCATGTTTAGCCTCGAGAAGGTTTAGAGGGGATCTTATCAACATATTCCTGATGGGAGGATGTAAAGACAATGGAGCCAAACTCTTCTTGGTGGTGGCCAGTGACAGGACAAGGGACAATGGGTACAAGCTGAAACACAGGATGTTCCATCTCCCTATAAGGAAGAACTTCTTTACTGTGAGGGTGACAGAGCCCTGGAACAGGCTGCCCAGGGAGGCTACAGAGTCTCCTTCTCTGGAGATCTTCCAAACCCGCCTGGATGCCACCCTGAGTCCCGTGCTCTAGGTGTCCCTGCTGGAGCAGAGGGGTCAGACTAGATGATCTCTAGTTCCAAACTTAAACATTCTGTAATTCTGCGATCTTAGTAGTTCCTTGCTGAACTCACTCCAACAGTTCCATATCTGTATATCCTAGTAGATCTGGGCTATTAGGAAGCCCAGACACAGTACTCCAGATCTGCCTCACCCAGTCTGAGAAGAGGGATTACCTCTCTTGACCCACTGATCTGCCTAATATAATCCAGAGTACAACTGGACTTTTTGCCCCAGGGGCACATTGGTGGCCCATGATCAACTTGCTCCACCAACAGTCCTAGGTCCTTTTCTGCAGAGCTGCTTTCCAGCTGCTTTATTTGCAGCCTGTACAAAAACATACTGAACTTCATAAGGCTCTCTTCTGCCCATCCTCCCAGTCTATTGAAATCCCTCTAAATGACAGCACAGTCTATCTGTATATCAGATAGTATAGTATATCAGCTACTTCTTCCAGTTTGGAATCATCAGTAAACTTGTGGAGAGTGAACACTATCCTTTCATTCATGTTGTTAGTGATGGGTAAGTTGAACACTGGATGCAGTATTGACTTCTGGGAGAATACCAATAACTATAGGCCTCCAACTAGACTTTACACCACTGATCACAACCCTCTGAGCTGTGACATTCAGCCAGTTCCCAATCTTCCTCACTGCTCACTCCTCATTACCTTAATTTGCTTGGAAATGGTACCCAGCATTAGTTGTTCCGTTACCTTCTCAGGAATTACAGTGAGGCTGACTGACCTGCAGTTTCTTGGGTCTCCCTTTTTGCTATGTTTTGAAGAGTGTCTGGGCACGTATCTGGAATGTTCGGATGCTGATTGTGCATATAATTTATCAAAATATGAATAGGAGTTAATATAAGTGCATGTATGTCAAAAATATTTTATCTCATTTTCAGTATATCCAGAATTTTCTATTTTATATAAAAGCACTGTTGCATTGTTAGATGTTTATGAACTATTCCATAGATTCACAGCACCATATTTTATGCTAACCTTTTTAATTTTTTTCTCTGAGTAGTAATATGGCAAGTATGTGATGTCCGGTAATAAACCTGTTTTTACAGAACAGCAGACTAATATGCAGATGTGACACATTTGACACTTGCTCAGAATGAACAATAAGCTTTTCTTTATAGGGCTTGTATGAAAGATCTTTTATATTCCTTCAAAATTATTCCATCAGTTTAGAACTTCAATTGTTTAGATGACATAAACTAGAGTTAAAATATATTGCTTCAAATATAGTTTTTTGGGCCCTCCAGGAAGAAGAGAAAGATATCAGAGCAGAACTGCACACTATCCTTTTGGAACTAGATCAGAAAATGATGATATTCTGCACTTTGCTTTTTAACCATTTCAATAAAAAAACTAACAGAAAAAAAATGGTAATGTCGGACTATTTACTTAGCTTCACTGTGCAGACATTTTAATCTGAGAGTTTTTGTATATGTGTTCCTTTGAAAACTTTTTGTCCTGAAAAACATTGAGTATTTTAACTGTGTGCAGACATTGAAGATATCTAAGTATCTTTTCCTGATTGAGTCAGTGAAGGATAATTTGTATTCTTTTTCTTATTTATTTCCTCATTTCAAAGTCTAGAGTTATATAAAAACATTCCAAGGATAAGAATGTTTCATTGTGAGCTTTCACAGAGAAGAGAGCCTTGGGAAACTGTGGGAGTACAGATGGCCAAGGCATTAGCAGCATGGTGGGTCTATAAGGAACGTATGGAGTCACTTCTTAATTTATACTGTGTTGAATGGGTCTATGGAGCAGATTCATACAGCCATAGAGGGAGAGATATTGGTAATCCTATCAAAGTGTTGATGGTGATTGCTATCAAAGTGTTGATGGTATTGAAGAAGCCATTGGTGGTTACTGTACACCAAAAGGCTTATATAAATAGAAAGGCAGTGATTACCAGGGACAATTTTCTTCTCTTTATTTCAGGAATCACTGAATGTCCCCTTGTTAAGACAATTGCAGTCTATACTGCTATCGAGGAGGATTACAAAAATTGACAATGTTTGCCCAGCTAATTTAATCAGACACATCACAAACAGAGGTTGAGTTTTCTTCTCTTAATGATGCCTCATGTGTTCTTGTGCATCATTAATATGTACCAGAGTCAATGATCTAATTTAAAAAGTGGTCAGCACATCCTTAAGTTAGTTACCAAGTCTCTCTTTGAATTTCTTTGCTGTACACGAGAAGATAAGCTGCTTTTCTTTTTGTAGTCTCTGTTTATAGCAATAAAAATTATGCGTGGCTCTGCAAGTATTACAAGATTGTTTTAAGAATAGAGATTTTTGATTTTTTTAATATTTCATTTTTCAGTTTTCTGAGTATTTTGTGCTGTGAGCTTCTCTTGTGATCAGAATTTTCTCAGCATACCATAGCTAGAAGCTGGGATGCTAAGTATCATGGGATAAAATCTATCCTGGCAAACTAAAGTTTTGTTTTTCTTTTCTATGTTGATCCTACATAGTTCACATGTATAAGCTATGATTTGCAAAAGAATTGGGAAGACATGAAAATAACTTCTTTTTTTCTATATAAGCAAATAACTTCCTTTTTCTCATCTACACTTTTTCATAGTTTCCTTAGGCAGTATTCACAAGTATCTGAGAAGAAAAAGATCACCTTCCTACATGGAAATAAAGCATTTAAGTACAACTTCTGAGAAATATGAGAGAAAACTATTAGTATTTGAAGCATCAGACTTATTGTATTTGAAAGCACAAAGTAATAGATAACACTGAAAACTGGGGAAACACTACTGATAGCACTCTTGGAATCAATATATCCAATATTGGTTACCTCTTACTCCTCATGATGAAGAAGAAACTGTTTATTGTCTCTTATTCAGTACCTGCAGGGCATCAAATGGAACAAGCAAGTAGCTAGTTTAGAGCAGATGTGAGGAGGTATTTCTTTTGCATTGCATACTTAATAATGGAACTAATTGCTGCAGGACACTGCAGATGCTGATTTTACACATGGATTCAAGAAACAAGTGACAAACTCATGGCAGAAAAAGGTGTATGAAGAATAAATACATAAAAGGTTCCTCTTGTGGCTTAGGAAATCCCAGGTCCCCAGAACTCAAGACTGTGGTAAACTCATGGCTCCCAGATCTCTTATGCTGGTCCTTATGTCTTACCTTATACATTCACAAGGTCACAGGGTGACCTTGTGGGGAATGACTGGGATAGCTGAGTCTTTCATATGACCTGATATGGTTATTCTTATGTTTTCAAGAGAATTCCAATGAAATTTTCATTACTCGACCTAGGCCAAAGATCCATGGCTGAGACTGACTATTCTTTCTGCTCTTTCAGGGCCAAATTTTCTGGTGATTCCATTTTCTCATTATTCAGCTTTACAAAATAGAAAGCTTATTGGGTCAACCACCCTGAAATCACCTCTCATAGACTAGCAGAAGAACAGGGACTTCTGGTCTGTGCAAAGACAAGATTTCCCCTAAATCTCATCGCTTCTCAACATCACTTCAAACATCCAGCATATAGCATCTCTCCTGTTCTGCTGTTTTTGCTAGATAATGTGTAGGTGAAAGGAAAGGAGAAAATCAGGGACACACACATAGGAATGGAATTCTTGAGGGCATATGATATCTGGCTCATTCTTCACCAAAAGAACATTAAAAAAAAAAAGATGCAAAAGAGAGGTTGCTATTTGGAAAGAATATTGAAAAATCTATAGCTATGTTTTCCTATAGCTGTGTCTGCATTATTCTTGAAAAGAAGCAAGAAATCTTCTCAAGATGCAAAAATAAAATTCTGTGTAGGATGCTACTACTTTGGGTACTAGGATGAAAGAAAGAGAGAGGAAAGTGGAAAAAATAAATGGATTATATGGTATAATTATATGAAGTTTTCTCTTTTTTTTTTCTGTTTTTGTCTGTTAACCTGCAGGAACTTGGCATCTTGATCCCCTAAAGGCTTAGCTTCCTAGTTACTTGGCTGCTTGGTTCCAAGGACAGCTATTGTAAATGAAAGAAAACTTGAAACCAGTCTCACAGCTTCATTACTTGGATAAAAACAAGGAAAATCAAGAGATAGAAGAGTTTTTTCTTGTATGTGCTGGTTAAATTGATTTATAAGTCTGTCACCAAAATTATCTTTTAAAACTAATGATTGTGACTTCACATAGAATAGTTCATATTCTGCCCCACATTCTAAGGGTCTCCTTCAGTCCTTAGCAAGCAGAAATTAAAAAAAATAACCTCAGGAGCTAGCAGCCTCCACTGAGGTACTGAATCAGTGACATCCTCCTTGTCCATTTTTTTTCTTCTTTTTCTTTTATTAAAAAAGCATTTGAGCTCTTTTTCTCATTTCCTCTCCCCTCTTTTTTTATTTTTTCCTTTCTTTTTTCTTTCTTTCTTTAATAATGCTTGAGGTATACTGTTCTACCCCTTCCCCTTTTGGATGTTGCTGATGTACCAGGTTCTTTCCCAGCTCCAGTAACAGGCCACTAAAATACAACTGTCTGGGCCTGGCTGCCAATCTATAATGTTCTTGGCCATGATTAATCTGATAAATAATAAATATATCAATCTAGTCTTTTAGACAAGGACAAATTCTTACCAGCGGGAAGGCACGAGGCCTCTTTTACAGCTGCCTGTAGTGCTGAAATTAATTATTAAATGCTTAATTCTTCAGGAAATGAGAAAGTTTTGATTAATGTTGTCCAGTGTCATTTCTTGCTTGTTTGATATGTGTCAGATAATTTTTCTTCGGCAGTTGCTCTGAAGAAGCCAGAGGCTACTGTCACTGGGATCAGACACAGAATTTCTAGAAATTAATTGAAGTGAAAATTTAGAGAAATGCACCATAAGTGCTTGCCCAAGATAACCTTTCAAAGGCTAAATTTAGCTTCGTTTGGTAATGTTAGCCTCCTATTGCCCTAGTGTAAAACATTTATTTTTAATGCTGTTAGAAGCCTATTTTGTTTCCTGGGATTCCCCTCCCCCCCCCCAATTTTATTTAACACTAATTATGTTAGCATGATTAAAATATTTAGGACTTGAATCTCCTCCCTTTTACACTACTTTAATTTGGCATCTGCCATAGAGTCCACTATAGTGTTTATTAGATTGAGACAAAGCAGAATGAGCAACTAGAGTTGAGATGTAAAATTAAAATCAGCACTATTTCCAGCTTGTGTTATCTCTCTCTCTCTCTCTCTCTGTTTATATATATATATATAAGATACATATATATGTTTTAATTCTAGACTTCAGAGGATCCCTAAATGTTAGATGCTTGTTTCTTGCGTTATTCAAGATAATTCAGCTAACATCACTAGGGTCACTGATATTTATATTAGCATGAGTTATATAGATATCACTTCATATTACCAAATGTTTTATGCAAGATGGGATTTTCACTGGAATACCTAGATGCTTGGGAAAATTCTTCTAGTGCCTGTAGACAGTTATGCTCTTCTTTTTAAATCTGACTTTATCAGAAGAATATTTCTTTGTATACTTCAGAAAGCCTGTTTCTTTTCCTTTCTGCAAATCTGTCAGTGCAATGTAGTTCCTCCAGAAAAAAATAATCTCGTAAAGCCAGAAGGTCTTTTAAGGTTGTGATGGCTGCAAGCATTAACATAAATATTTTTTATGTCACATTCTCAGCATATGGACTGAACATTCACATGACCGTTTTCTCTGCATGGCAACACTCACCCAAATTTTATATTTTTTCTTTATCCTTTTCATTTCTTTTCACATTGATCTTTCCTATTCATTAATTTGCTTCCATAACTATCTTCCTTTGGCTGGTAAATAAGTATTGAATTGTACCTAGCTGTCCTTCTTATTTCTTTTCATTTTTTTTTTGTAGATAGTAGGTGTATTAAATTCTTCTTTGAAGATTAGGCTGCTTAAATGATAACATATTTTATCAGATTTTCCTCTCACAAAAATATAGGTAAATGGTAAATCTAGGTATTATTATTGGAACTTTTTTTTCCAAAAGGCAAAAGTTCTGAATTAGTAACTTCTGACTACATATTTGGCTGGCAGTTGTATACCACTGCTTGTACTGCAGCTCATCACAGACAACGAGTGGTAAGGCATTGCTGTAATCTAACTTCTTAATTCATTATTCATTACAGAAACAAGTTTTTGATATGATTTAAAAGTCTTCATTACAGATGTTAGGACAATTTCATGAACTCTTACTTAGCATTTAGATCTAAGAAGTAGGGCAGAGGAGTAAAATGATTACATTTAAAATATAGCCGTAAATAATCTACAAGATCTTTTCTAGATAAAGGCCTGAACTAAAATGTGCTCACCTGGGCCCTTTGACAGCTTTTGCCCAAATGTGTAGAGCTTTTGTGTCTAGACAGACAAAAATAATGATTAATTTCATAAGATTCTTAAAAATATTCTCTCCAGGTCTTCAGTTCATCACATGAGACTCATGTACATGTGCACATATAGAGAATGTACATCACATGAGACTCATGTACATGTGCACATAGAGAATAGCTAAATTATAAAGATTTTTTTTGAATTTATGAGGAGATTTTAATGATCACTTTGTGTAAATTCCTTTTTTACCTAAATACAGCCCTTGAAAAACATATGGTGCCAGGTAATAATCCTTTGCATAAAAATCTCCTTGCATTTTTCTGACCAGTTCTCTGAATCTTGTAGAAGTATAATCTTTTCATTTCACTTGTTTTCAAAACCCCGTAAAACAAAAATAGCTTCAACTAATGAAAAATATGAAAATGGAAAACTACAAAACTTGGGCTAAACCCTATCTTATGAAAAAATGACTTACTTAACCTAAGTTAAATATGAGGAAAAAGAAGGTTTTCCAATATGTGAATGCAGCTTCAAAAGTCGAATTTGTTTAGGGAATTTGTATTTTCTGCTTCTTTCTTCAGAAACCTATTTGCATTTTAAATAATTAAAACATTAAAACTGAAAAATTTATAAATGAGAGCTGTGAAGAGAATCCTGCTTGGCAGACAATAGAAAAGAAATTATTGCCCTGCTAGGTTTGCTTTAATGTCATATCTGTCACTCTCCCTAAGGTAGGTTCATTACCATACCAAGTGCACCTCCTGGCAGCCCCCCCTTCCACACACACACATACTCTTTTTCTTCCACTCGCTGCCACTTAAGGACTCAGGATCTCCAGGGGACTTTGATCTCATTGTACACACTAACCCAAACAGAACCTCTGCTGTTCTCAATATTTTTTTTTTAAGAGGAGTTGGGGGGAAGGGGCGAAGTAGGAAGTAGGGAGTGAATTTGTGTGAAGAGTGACAGAACGCTTTGTCCAGTGCCGCTTTGGCTGGTTGTAACAAGCGTCAGGACATTAGATGCAACAAAAGCTGGATTGGCAGTATCATCAATCATGGATCTGACAGTCGACTTCAGTTTGTTTGTTCCACTCTGCATAATAAGTGATTGGATCAGGTTTAATTAGATATTGGGTAATCAATCATTGCCAACAAGGCAACCCAGCTTGGGATCTAGATGAGGCAAAGCGGAGAGAAAAAAAGCAAATTTTATCCAAGGTGCAAAAATACTCAAACATATAAGCACATAGAGTGAAGTTTCAGAGGAAAGGTATAAAGATGTCTGCAAGAAGGCACCAAATAGAATTATTCACATCTGTACTACTTGTTACCAGACATCTGCAGTTTGACATTTTACTTTCGCTGCATAATTACTTTTCAATATAATATAATATACTGACCTGAGGGAGAAAGACAAAGCAATTAAATTATGCATAAGGTCCTTTACTCCTCAACCCTTACCAAAAAGACTGAAAATAATAAAAAAAAAAAAAGGGGAGAGAGAGAAGGTAAGAATAAGGATTAACATTCTTAGGGCTATTAAAAAGAAAAATACAGAAAAATCTTCTTGACCTCTCCTATGAATATCTTCTCCACTAAATAGCTTGTTAAATCAACTACTCTAAGATTTCAGCAAATAATATTTTCTATCTTATTTTGAAATGTTTATCTGTAGGTTAAGTCCCATGCAGTGTTGTGGGAGGAATGATATGGATTAAATTAATCCCATTAACATTAATTAATCCCATCGACTGAGACAAGAATTTTAAGAATTCTTTTACAAGACCCAGAATGAAATGTGCTTGCATTATTTATGAATTAAAATGAGTATAATGTATCTCTCAATAGTAAGGACCTCATTATCAGAGGGCATTTGAATGTGTCAGGTTCAAGGTAAATGGGAGTAATGCAATACCTAACTCTGTTGCTTATTTAGAGTGCACCATTCTTGAGTAGATGTATTACATTTCTGTGCAATATATGGGTAAAGTTTATAAGAGAATTCAGATACGCTGCTAAATGAATAGAAGAGTCGCCTGTGCTCAGGAGCAGGAAACGCAGACTGGAACCCCATGAAAATTCACTGAAACCAGGACATCCAAGATAGAGTTCTACCTACTGGTGTCTAGTGTTATTTCCAATCTCACTTTCTTTTGATGAATATTTATCTATATGAATTGGTGTGTTGTCTCACAGTTGGCGAGTTAGGTATTCCTATTTTACAGGCGAATACAGTTCCAATCACAGAGCACAGTGCTGTCAGGAGAGACATCTGTTTAGGATAAAATCTCTGCTCCAAATTAGGATTGGGATAGGCAACCTGTTTGATTTGTATTCAAGAATTGTGTACTGGTCTGGAATTTGCAGATGTCGTCTGTTCAGGTCAGGATGGAAAAAAATATGTGATATGTATTGGAATTGATTATGAAATGGAAGGGAAAGGAAGGTTGTGATAAATTCTTTCCTCTGTTCAGCCATGATGTATTGCATAGGACAATGTTTCAAATTTGACACTTTATTTGACTCTTTAATCTGACACCAGTGTAGTGATAGTCTGAGGATTTTTGTCCACTGGAGAAAGGTTTTGTCTTGATTTATTGTGTTATGTCTTGTACATTTCATGAGGTATTTGGATCAGTTGCAATGATTCCTTCCTTCTGGGAGAGGCTACCAAATTATCAGAAGCAACTATCATGTCATGCTAAAGAGATAGTCTCCCCAGACTTTAATCAGCCTCCTCTGTTCTAAATCTGGGTTGGCCCAAGCTTTCCTAAAGAGGGAATGACAATTTTATTTTTCTGATAGTAAGACCAGTGAAATTAGATCCCTCTGCAACATTTAGAATGTAGCTTTGTAATATCTGAGGTCACATTAATCTATGTCTGTTGAGACTCTACAAGTTCTTATAGTTTGAAGCAAGAGCCACTAGATTTGCTAGTCAGATCTTTTATCACAGAGTATTATATCTCACAGAGCTGACCTGTACTGGGTCTGTAACTTCCAGGAAAATAGTCAGACAGCTTTGATTTGAAGATATGAAGAAAAAGAAAATAATCATGCTGATAATCAAGTGGTTATTCACTGCCAGTATTTATAAAAACATTGGCCTGCTTGCGTTTGTACCATCTGCATTCAGGTTTTCCTACAAAAGAGGTGACAAAAGTATTCAAATTATGACTTGGTCCCTTCTTGAAACTATAGATATTCAAGGACCCTTGCCTTAGCAAGCCATCAGGTCACAGAATTGTGTTCACGTGCAGAGATTTTCTGACCTCTGGCACCACCAAAAATCATGTAGCAAAACACCATCCAGCATTTCCGCCTACCAAACAGGAAATGTATTTTTCTTATTCCAAGTATATTAGCTAGCTCAGCATGCGCACATTTCTATGAGCATATAAAACTTTTAACAGTTTTTTGGCTAAATGTCTGATGATTTTCGTATAGTCAAATTATAATGAAAAATAGCTACAAGGATTGCATTTAAGTACTGATCTATGAGACTGATTTTCCAAATGCTTTTAAATATAGCTTTTCTTTAAATGTTCTCACTGCTCTAACTTTGCCAAAAAAAAAATGAAATTAAAGCAGAACATTTTGGTCATTTTGAAATAATGATTTTCTTCAGAATTTATTTTAGGCAGTTTTACATTACAAAGATATTATTGGACTTTCACCTGTGTTTATGTGCAGCGTGAGATTTTAAGCCTCTAGAATTGATTTGCAAAGTGTTTTATGTGATTTGGAAAGCTACTAGGAGCTAAGAACAGGAGCCAGTGTGTTGGGACCCCCAGTGCAATCTGCTTGGCAGCTCAGGAGATCTTTTGAGTATCATGACATGAAACTGCTTGCCAAACTGTGCAGGAATTGAAGATGCTGGGATTTTCTGCTGTTTATCCCCACCAGACTGCTACTCAGGCTTGTGGAGAGTCAGATGGATGAACAGACACGAGACCTGACTGAACTGGGTTGCAATCTCATCTCATTTAAAATGTGAAATGATTACACCGTAATGAGTCTGAGGAGTGGCAAACATTCCATCGAAGAGGTTTTCAAAAACTTGTTTCATTAACATCAACTACTTGTGTACTTACTGCTTGTGTAACAAACACTATACCATTTGTATCTTAGGGTTTAAATAAAGATCAGTGACCATAATTTTAGGCCTGAGGCATATCTGATAGTTGCACCGACTGCCGCTTTCAATTTCTCTCAGTAACTCTGTGGAGTTCATATATAGTATTATAGATAATTGGGTCTCTATTTGATAACTATTCAAATGACTTCACTTTAATCATGAACTCTGTAACAAAATAGTCTATCTTCTCCTCTTATACTTCCATTATTTCCTGGCAATATATAGAGAAAGTTTCTCTTGTTGCTACTCCACTGATAGTAATCATACAGCATGTGAAAGGAGCTCTGCCACTGTCTCCTTTGGTTCTTACTCCCTTTTCCCGAAAATGGCCTTCACCGCTACAACTCTGAAATGACAGTATTTTCTCTGCTAGTATCTACTTCCAAGGCTTGGGGAAAAAATAGATACCTGCAAGATCTTAGTGAGAGATAGAATAGACGAAACAATGTTTGAACAAAGCAATAACTGTTAAATGAAAAACAAAAGTATAGTGTAAAAAAAGAAATTCATGAAATATTTACTAATATGGCTAAATTGGAAGTTACTTGAAACTGAATTGCAAAATGCCATTTTCAGAGAAGAAATTGTTTTTAAATTGGCAGTTTCTCACACAATTTTACTATAAAACCATGAGAATTTCACAGGGCTTGAATAAGCAGTTAGCTATTCCCTTTTCTTTTGTGTACTGTACTTGAAGTTCATTTTACAGTGAAGTACATGTGATCCCAGGCATATTACGTTTTTATGTTCCCTTTATAGCTGCATTCCCTTTCCTGTTTACATTCATGTATGTCTTGCCTGTGTACAAATTCTAAAAAAAAAAAAAATTTGAGTTGGCAGTGTGTTCCAAAAGATTCCCTCTTTAAATATCTTCCCTATGAGCCGTATGGTTTAAAGACATCTCTAGCTGTCTTCAGAGCTCATTTTCTTTAATCCTGGATTATCCTTGTTGCCCTCCTTTACCTTTATAAGTGCTACAAAGTTTCTACCTTCCTCCCCCCACGTCCTCCCACTGCAATAAAGGAAAAAAACCCCCCATAATACTACTCAAAATGATATAAATTTTGACAAGGACAGTTCATAATCTCAGCATTTCCTCCCTGGATTTATAAACTTGCCTAACATTTCATTGGCCTGTGTAGGAGAATACTTTCTATAGTGTCCTGTCTTAGAGAGCAGATGACAATTGTATTAAGGTCCTTATAGTGTCTCCAGCAATCTTGGCTTCTCTTGATTGTTTCTGCATATAGACTTGATTCTATGTCTAGTGGCCACCTACGTCATGAAAATAACTGCAGCAAATTTCTTAAGACAGATGATGATGTAATTACAATCTTCAGATGTCATTTGGGCATTTGCAAATATTATAATGATACAAAGTCTTTGATAGTAGTGTTTTGGGAAAATAAAAAATATGTAATTATATAGTAAAGAGGCTTCGAATTAGGAAACTTTGTTATGGAATACCTTGTTAATAATATTCTAAGTGGAATTTCTAGGTTTTTACACTCCCTTTTCTATTCTATGTTAGAAATGGAAGGATTAAAGACTGCTTCCGTAACTCCTGCTTTGTACTCTGACTTAAAAAATATCATTATAAAAGCAAGTACAGATTGCTGAGTGATATCCAAATACTAACAACACATTCCAAAATAATGAAGACCGTCAGATCACAAAAATAACTGGCAAAACAAAAATCTCATTTTTTTTTCAAAACCATCAAAATAAGATTTGGTAAGTCTGCAGTGATGGTGGTCCTTAAGTAATTATTATCTACTATAAGATGGTAAGCACAGTCCATAATCCTGCCTGTTCTTGGTATTGTTAACATTGAATCCCCTCTTATAAACAAATATTATATTTTTACAAAATAATAAAAACAGAGCAAAAAGAATAGAATTTAAATCAAACCAATCAATCAGGAAAAAGAATAAATAAGCTTATATGCAGCACCTAGAACATACCTTCATATCTGCTACAACTTGTATATATGAAATTACAGTTAGTGATTTTACATATTTTAATGCTTTGAGACATTTACCCTGAGTTTAGTAAAGAATATTTAAAGGAGGGCTTTGGGCTCCTTACTAACTCTCCTCTGCACCTAATTAATGGAAAGATTTCCTCATGCAAAATGGAAAAGCAGGGCCCTGAAGTGGGCGTAAGGGAGCCAGAGAGAGATGTGAAGAAGATCAAACTCGGTGAGAATTTGTGCTCTGGCCACCAAGCCAGCAGCCGGCACAGATGAGACAGTGTTACAAGTTTACAACAGCTGCCAACTAATGTTTGATCAGGGATAAAATATGCCGAGGTGACAACATCTTGCTCCCGTGCATTTCAGGGACTGTCATTAAAAATACAGCAAAGCTCGTACAGGCCCAGAAGGTCCTATGTTCTCTCAAGATACAAGAGAGAGAGACAAGTTCACAAGATGTCAAGAACAATATCCATTTGTGTTTACTATGCAAACCCGCTGAGTAACCTTTCTATGCATGTTTGTACTAAGGACCACTGAGGATTTAGGGGGAATAAAAAAACACCATTTAAGATGTAGAAGGAGAGGCAGCAAGGGAGATGTACACATATTTGGGAAAAGGAAAGATGCCACTTCATAGGCAACTGACCTCTCCGTTAAAAAAAAGAAAAGCAAGATTAAGTGAGAGATATACATATAAATACAAAAAATAAATATATATGGTGTGTGAATATATATGTATGTTTCAATTAATCTTCCACATAGATGCAAAATACATAAATATATTCAATTACATATCAATATTGAATGTGAGTATAAATATATATTTATATATTAATAAATACACACAGAGAACCAGAAAAAACTGAGGTACTGCTACAAGTTTTTGTCTGTGTCCTCTTCCCTCCTCCCCTTTTAATAATATATTGATGTAAGCAGCTTGCGCATGCCAAACAAATTCTCAGCACAAAAAGTCAGCTGTCGGAATGAGGCTCATCAATCTGGCAAAGTGCACTCAGGTAGAAATGCCTCTCGGGGAGCCGGTCCTGGCAGCCGAGCCACTCAGCAGAAAGGGATGGCTATGTCTCATGGGCTCATAAATGTTTATTGGAGAGCATTTCTGCCAGTTTATGGAAAAAGCAGCTGTTCAGCAGGAACGCTGGTAGTTCATTTCCCAGTGATATTATGGAAGGCTTTTGTGGATAATTGAACTGTGGGAAGTTTTGTTGTTGAACTGGCACAGACAGCTAGCCAAATTCACTCAATCAGCGCCTCTTTACTTGTATAGCAACCACAGCAAATCCAGAGGTGTTCAGTTTGGATTTCTTTCCTGTAGCCCTCTGTGAGGCATGTTGTACATTACTTTCCCACATTTCTTACATTGCCTCATTATTTTTTTTTCTTCTCTATGGTAGAGGGAAAAGACTCTCTCTCTCTCTCTCTCTATATATATATATATATATATATTTCTGAGGCAGAACTGATTTTTACGTGGAAAACAAAGAAATGCATTTTTAGGAGTGCTATGAAATATGTTAAGCAATCCTTGCACAAAAGTCATCTCTGACACTTGACTGTATTAGGAAACTTATTTTGTAGAAAAAAAATAATAACTTGTGCTGATTTAGCTGAATGACCTTTTAAACCAACATATTTTTTACATGTTAATGAAAAATAAATGAAGTATTTTAATACTTGCAAATGAAATTCTGAAGGCGTTAATACTTTTAAAAGCTTTTATTTTATCCCCAAAACTTAGAGGTATCATTATAAAGAACTCATGGGAGATCTAAGGTACTGTAAGGACACCGTATATACTGTGATGTTCCAAACACCTTTCTTTATAATTAAATGTTTTAGAAAGAAAATTATCTTGACAATGTCTTTAATAAAAAATACATGTTGAAAATTCCAAGCAAATTCTGTTTGTCTTAGGGGCATGACACACTCCCTGAAGATGTGGGTTGCCACTTGTTTTCCCCTCCTATTTTCCTAATAGAGAAAGAGTAAACCTTTTCTATTTTAGCCTACAAAAAGTGCAGGTTAAAGCAAACAAGTGGAGAGTGGAGAAGCTGGCATACATTTGAACCATATCTGGTTATGAGTGGCTAAATCTTTGAAACTATTTTTACAGAGTGGCAAAAAATGTTGTGACTAAACAAATTGACTTGATTAGTTGACAAGAAATGGAATTATATCATCTTACACTTACCCTTACATGGATAACTAAAAGCCAGACACATCCAGATTGTTAAAACTGCTGGGTATCAAAGCAAAAAGACTTCCCATCTGTCTTGCATTCCTTTACTATACCCACATCTCTAAACTACATTGGCATTATTAGCTTCAGTGTAAAAAAGTATTAATTATATGTGCTTGGAAAAAATGTCTTAATGCTATAACCAAACTATGATAATTTGAATGACAGCTTGCTACTTTGAAGAGAAAGTCTAAACTTTTTATGCCATAATGGTACAAACATTCCTTTAGAACTCAGAGAAAGTCATGTAAACTTGCAAACTATTTAGTGTTTTATTAAAAGAAAAAAGGAATTAGAACTTTTGCTAGGATGTCACTTCAATTTTCTTCAAAATGCCAGATTCAATCCACATACTGTATGAACCTCCAGCTTAATTTTCCACAAAATAAAATAAAATCAAAAAATGAAATTCAGAAAATAATCATAACAATATTTGCCAAGAGTTATTACTTTAACTTCAGCAATGGAAAGTATTGTGTATGCTTTCAACAAACCTTAGCTGCTTGTTAAAGTTTTCCTTCCATCCTTTTATCAAATTGCAGGTGAAGAAATAAACACAAGCATGCATTTTTTTTCAACTGAAAATATTCCAATTCTTTAAATGATTTCATAGTCCAAGATTTGCAACATGATATTTCCCTCTATGATGAATTTTAATGATGTTGACAATAGTGTGACATCATTGAAAACAATTAACATGAGCAATAAGTAATTTAAATGTGAGTTTAGATTTTTATAAAAATATCCCAGTAACTAATACAACTCAAATTCACTACTCATTAAAACTGGAGCTCATCTGCACCTGGAGATATAAGCATTAATTACATCATTATGTGAATGTGAAAATAATTGTTATTCTCCCACTTCTGTCAGAGGGTCTTTTTAAATTTCCTTACCTCCTAAGCACTTCCCTTTCAGAATTAGTATCACCCTCATAATTAAACTGTCCTGACTTTTCCTATGCTCTTTTTCTCTTCCTAATGTCTGACATGCACTCTTCTGTTGACTTCATTTTTCAGTCTCCTTTTGAAGTTATTGTATTCTAGAATGTAAACATGGCAGAAATAATATTATCAGCAAAGTTTAGAGAGTCTTCTGTCAGTCAATAGAGGTTTGGCATTTTACCTCTCAGTGTAAATGTCTGGTTGTCTCTACACTTCAACATGCAGCACTGTTTAATGCTTGGCATTAACTTCACTTGCACATGAACAACACTTCCAGTTAGAGTCAGTGGTTTGTACGTGGTTATTGCATCCACATATATAAAGGCAAAGAGGATTCAGAAAGAGGTTTGGACCGTGGGCCATAGCACAGTTGTGCTGCTTTTAGGAGATGGACGTAATCCTGATTTCCAGAAACCAGGACAGCACTTAGGACAGTTCATGTGCTGAAGCTAGGCACTGAAAGGCATCCCACTGAGGTTGGCAGGTGCGGTAGTCAGTCCTAACTGTTTTTTGAGACATTTTTCCAACACATCAGAATTAGCTGTTCTCTCCTCTGGACCCTTACTGAAATCAGATTATATTTTAAGCAAGATGTTTAATTTTATTTCTGTTATTTGTTGGTGATTTATTTTTATCCCTTAATTCCAAGCAAGTGATGTTTTTTATTTCGCCTATACTAGAGCAATATGGCAAACTTAAAACTTCTATTAAAGGGAAGCTTCCTCATCATATAGGTTTCCAATGTTCACTTGTCTCTACTAATTAGAAGTGCTTATAAATTAATTACAACCCTGCTTTACAAACCAGTAGGAAAAAAAATAACAAAAATATAACTGTGTACTCTTTTGGATACAACTAAGTTATAAGAGCAAAGAATTTGAGAGCAATTAAAGAAAGAGTTTTTATTGACTGGTCTGTCATTCAGCTCTTTTCTTGTGAAAATCATTTTTCATTTAGGAAGAACTTCTGCTTCTGTTGAAAAAAGATATAAGCTTCATCTGGAAATGCAACTATAACTATTTTAAATATCATTGTAATTGAAGTCCTGAACTAAATATAAGAACAGTGTAAAACCTATTCTAATATTAAAATGCATTCATCCTTTTCTTTAAACCTAGCTAAGAAGCAAATAAATATAAAAAACAGTCATTATATAGGCTCAGGAAGAAATGTACCTCCATGGCAACTATTCATTTTTACTCTAGTGGGTTTTACTCTGTTTTGCTATGCCACTCTGGCTCTCATTTATGAAACACATGGATCACTGCATTATTAGTGTTTCATCAGTGCCTCTGAGTCAGCTTGAACATGACTGATTCCTTTCTCTGACTTCTTCCTTTCCATGTTATCTTTTTGGTAGCTTTTCTATCTGGTTCTTAGCTTTTCCCCTAATTCCAGAAACCAGTAAAGCTGGTCAAGGACCAGCAATGCTGCTTAAATCTGTGATGCCTGAACCATACTAGACAATGACTCAGTCCAGTGAAGTGAAGGCAAAGCATAGCACAAGGGCTGTATTGCTGACCTGCTCTCTGAAAAGCATCTATCTCTGAGTGTCCAGCTACCTTGTATTCTGAGAATGTCAACAAAAGAATACATATTCCCCATCACTGCTATCCTTTTTCTCTTTTGGGACTTTGTGTATTTTGTCACATTTAGAACTGAATGACAAAATAACCTTTTCCTCCCACCAAGAATGATAGCTTGACACAGAAAATTGACCTGATATCTTCTGTCTGAAGAAAGGACTTTTTGATGAAAAAAGAACAGTTTCAAAATACTTTGTGTCATTTCTATTTTGTTTCTTAGTCTATGTATTTCCAAACTTTGGCGTGAATTTTTCAAGCATGTTTGACACATTACTGATGAGCAGTGGTTTCTACACTTTAAAATTTGAAATGTGTTTAACTGTTCATTGTTGTAAACTGACAGGTCACCTCATGTGCCTTGAATTCTCTAGTCCTTAAATATATTCAAATGAAAGAGAAACGAAAAATGTATTTGTGCTCACCACGAAGATGTGAGACACAGTCCTGAAACTGATATAATGCACACTTTTCTCCTCCACTGATATGCTACAATGCAAAAAACACTAGAGAAATCAAGATTTCAAGGGATGATCCGCATTTTCAAGAGTCGCATTCTGCCATGGACTAAAATCATAGACAGTGGTTGGCAACATTTCATATGATATTTGAGATCAGAGTGCTCACTCAGCACATCATTTAAGTATCAAAGAATTCTTTTCAAATTAACATTTTTGGGAGGAGTTTGATATGGTAGAAATGTCTGCCTGTTAATATAAGTGCTCTTGCACTTGCTTAAGTGATCTTGTGTAGTGCTCCCTAAGGATTTATGGCAATTTGTATTGATTTAATCTTCTTGATCCACACGGTTTTCAGTATCAGTTAAGAAGCTCATATCTCTATCAAATGTCTGTTCTTTTGACAATTAAATCCTATAGTATTCATTGATTTTTTAAAATTAAAATCTTGAGACTTTCTGAATTTTTTAGATACTTGCCTTTCTGTTTTCACACATCTTTCTAGCTGCCATACAAATTCACAAAATGCTTTCATGATGTCATTTTATATTTAGGAAGAAAATTTTTGCTCCCTGGAAAGATGATGTGGCTCCACGGTGAGTCACTGTTTACTTATTTTTGTCCTAGCTTGACTAAATTGTGTGCATATCATGCAGTAGCTAGCGATATTCTCATGTTGTATACTTTATATTTTGACTGAATATGTTTTTTTTTCCAAACATAGTGTGCCTAGTAGTCTGTGCAAAAAGCACACTGTAATGAAAGCTTCAAATGCCAATTTTAAATGTGTGTGTTAAATTTTCATTAGCTTCTTTTTTTCTTTGTGTATTTTTTTCATTTCTCCACATTTTAGTAGTGTTTTCTGTGTTTAGATAATGTATATTTGCTTCCATGTCCTTTTCAAAGATTGAATGATATCTACTCTCTTCTTTTTCTTGAAGACTTTCCTTCTCTTCAGTGTTGTAATGATGTGATTTTCATTTCTGATTAGTGAAGGTAGTGAGATTTTGTCTTAATTCTTCCATGACTGTTTTAAATTTCTTCTGCGTATTCTCTATTTCCTCACTGTTTTTGCTATTTTTCATTTCAGCAATGAACTTGAACTGGCTTAATTTGTCTTGAAGGGAAAGAACCTTCTCTGAATATTCTACGTCTGTGAACAATGCTGATGGTTTCAGAGTAACTGGAAAAGAAAATGAGGACTACTTCTTGCTAGTGGATACTACTTATATTTTTTGATACTACTCATTGATACTTACACATTTAATTGTATTTGTTTATAGGTTTGCATACGGATTAGATACTGATTGATCAGCCTGAATTTAATATAATCTACATGTTAATTATGGAACATTAATCTACTTTCTTTTAGTTGTCTTTATTATGATTCTTTGAACAGTTTTTTTCCAAAATTGACATTGTTCTTCACTAACAATACCAAGTGAAACGATTGTTTTTAGTTTTGAGAATATTGACCTGTGCCTGCTTTTTTGTGCAGTTTAGTATCTTTCTATCATATGAAGCTACTAATATTATATGAAGCTGAATATATGGTTTGGTTATCTTGTTTAAGTGCTTTGGTTTTAATTTCTTTAGTTTCTGAGTTTGCGTATATAAACAGGGATGCACTACTTGAATATGAATACCCAACAGATAAATGTATGGTTTACACTTTTGATTAGACATATATAAATATAATTGTGAAATATAATTAATTTATTTCTTGGGAGTTTGCTTCAGAACTTTACTTGGAAAGTAGGGTTGTATGACCTGTTAAATGAGATTATTTTTCTTTTTTTAATATTAATTGCAGGTATCAATAACATTTGTCTCTGATGTTCATGTACATGCATATATCTACAGGTATAGATTCACCTCCACTGTGCCTCTGCTTGGATATCAGTCACTTTTATCCACTGACCTGAAGTATAACATTCTTTTTGCAGCCCTTTCTAATAATGGGGTTCCACAGAAACCAGCAATCTTGTAATTTGACTCATGATTTATAATTTCAGAAAACCCTAGGTGCAATCCTCCATTCCAAATACTCTAATTTAAAAATGGACTGGTGTAATTATATGATCATTTCATTTCAAATCTGCAGGGGACAGTAACTCAATATAAAGCATGGAAAAATTAATGAGAAACTTAATTATAATAATATCATTAAATCTTAATAAAAGAAAAAGTCTGACTTTGCTTTAGTTTAGTTTGAACAGCTAATGTAATTTTACTACAGTATAGTTGCAACAGCTTTTGAAATTTTAAGAAAAGATAATAAAGTAACTGCAATGGTTAGACAATTTTGATTTTCCTTTTCCTTTTTTTTTCCTTTAAATATAATAGGAAAAAAAAGTCTTTTCACTGCGTATAGGAATGTGGAAAAGCTATATTATCATTCAACAGCTGGGCCTGTTCAGCCTGGAGAAGAGAAGGCTGAGGGGGGACCTGATTAGTGTCTATAAATACCTCAAGGGAGGC
>JAUBOD010000166.1:398226-433838 GCA_032353885.1 Nothura maculosa
ACCCTGCGTGTGCAGGGGGGTTGGGCTAGATGACCTCTAAGGTCCCTTCCAACCTTACGCATTCTATGATTCTATGATTTAACCAGCATTAAGTACAGATTTCCTACCAATATTTGGCACTTCATGAATGTAATATGCCTGCCTTTACAATATTTTGGCAGCCATTGCAAGTCTTTTCACAGACATAAAACTGTTCTTTCAGAATTCAAAGTCTAAATGCCTTCATTCAGAGGGACTCAAGGCAATATCTTTGAGGTGAATTTTAAAACAATTTAAAAATTGAGGAACGATTTAAAAGCTTTAAAGAGCAATATACAAATGATAATGGTGAAAAATCACTAACTGTAAATAAAATACCTGATGGTACAATTTTATTCATGACACATTAATATTTAGCAAATATCATAGCTCTCTATTGTTCCATGGTTACAATTCAAATACTTTACAGAAGTTATTTATAAAGAACAGAACATTCCTGAACACCCAACCCTGCTAGTAACAAATGTTTAAATGTGGAGTGCATTAATGTAGCATCAGACATTGTCAATAATGCATGTTCACCACCATTTAATTATTTTGAAAACATCTGTTGAAGTAAAATTTGTTCCAGAGGGGAATAAGGAAGTCAAGTGCATTAGTGACTGTGTTAACCACATTTCAATCTGTAACATACAAAACACTAAAGGAAAGACCAGAATTCAAGGACATCAGAAGAATTTTTAAAAGTAATCCTCAGTTTTAGTCTTTATTGTTAAATAATGAAATAGTTCATTTACATCTACTGTGAAGGTCTGGTTTCCTAAGAATTTTTAAAACAGCATCAAAATATTGTTTCAGAAACTGGCATAACTTTTCCATCCTCTTATCTTTTATTTTTCTCCTGGTACTATATGTGCCATATATCCTCAGAGAGAACCTAGATAACTGCTGAAGTGTGATGTCATTGTACTAACTACAAGTACTAAGTATTGTACATTCTTCATGCCTTTAAATTAGGGAAATAATGGTAAGTTTCAGCTCTTAGTATTTTCACTTTCCTTTCACAGAGAATTTTGTTGTCCTGTAAAATGAAATTGTTTATGTTCCTTTCAGCTTTGTTTTTTTCCTATCTTGCTCCACCCTCTGGAAACAATTTCAAAAATAAAATCTTCCATGGATGTTTTCAGAGGTTGATGTAAATTAGTTTGTGTATGAATATTTAAAAAGTGTCCAATTACTTCATTTCATCATACTAATTTTCATCTAGATTATTTAGAGAAGAAAGCAGGATAGTCACTGAGATGCTATCTGACATATTCCACCCAAGTAATTCTGATTATCCACTTTTTTGAACTAACATGGACTATCACTCTCAAATTAAACTCAGTGTGTCATAATTAGTGTGTACCAATAGAGATATGTTGCAGGCAATATGAGGCAGCAGTCATAGAAGTCCTCCTGAGATGGTAGGAGAAAACAGAGTGCTGTGTCAAGGTTCCCCATCCTTGGCTTCTTGGGCTCGGTGGGAATAGACAGATTCTTGTAACAGTGTTTACTGTTACAAGAGGGGCTGAAGACGTGATTAATAGTCCAGAAGGCATCCATGTCTGTCTACTGACTGTCAGGGAATCATGTCTGATGAGATTTTTGAACCATCATTAACTGTTCAAAGTTTGGCAAGATGAATCCAGAATGGAAGTTTATGGGTCCCATATCTTGATCTCAGCAGGGAGCCAGTACTCATGTTAATGGTGGGAACACTTGAAAAGCCATTTAAAAAAATCAGAGTTTTACACCTTCATGGTCCCTTTCATCAGCATCTTCAGTATCCAAATAGCTTGAGACTGCCTACCAGTTATTTTTAAAGGTATGCGAAAGTGTTTATAAATATTTGTTCAATGCAACCATTTAGAAATATCTTTTCAACGATGTGGAAAAAAATCTATTCTAAGTTGCAAATACATCACTACATTTCTACCAATGCTGTATTTCCATTTCTTGGTTCTTCAGTTATAAAACTTATTTATCCACATAAACTAGATCTCCAATCAACAAAAAAACACTAAAATGAAAACTGAGGTTGGTGTGTATTATAATCTGGACCTCACAGATAATTCTTCAATCTAAGCTACCAATGGAAAATATCACTAAGATCTTTTACCAATTTTTTTTAAATTTATGAGAATTAGCTTCTGCATAGAATTTTTCCTTTCTTTCTATTGCTCCCATTAGACAGCTGAGAGAGGATGCTCTCCTCACTGAAACCGTCATAAATTAATCAGTACCGGAAATCCTTTATGCTAACTATAAAAACTCCACAGAAAAAGAGCAGCAGAGTCTAATGTGGTGGCACAACCAAAAATTCAGTGCAATGACCAAAATCTTAGCCCGTCCCAAGAGAACATTTCTAGGAAAAAAGCTTTTATAATATGCAGTCATAGAGTAAGTAATGAAATTCCTATTGTATTTGCCCAGTTTAGGAGATCATATCAAGACTGCAATTCCAAGATACTAGCAAGACCACAATTTCAGAGTTCCTGTGCTTGGCCCTCTCCCAATCTCAGTACATTGTTTTCAAAAATAAAACTTGTTGTATGTTTTGTCATATATAGTGTAAATGTTGTTGTCACATATTTATATGACACAGCTGTTCATTTTCAGCTTTTTTTCATTCTTTCTATGTTATTCCAACATATGATTTTTTTTCAATGTAATTTGGAATATGATGGGTTATAAAAAGTTACAATAGAGAACTGCTTACATTTAATCTTTTTTCCTACTACTTCATATTGAAAACATACTGTTTGCTATTTACTTCCCAATGTTGAGTTCTTTTAAATAAATATGAGAACAAATAAAAAAAGTTTTGTCCAGTGAATTCTTTCCATAAACATTTTTTTTTAAGTCTGCATATTTAACATAATTTAGCATCTCTACAGCCCAGGCAATTATCCTAATAGCAGGGAACCATGGCCTACTGGTAAGCTTTATCCTCCTTTTGTCAGGCTTATTTCTTTAATATTAGTATCTAGATGCACACCACAGTGTAAAACTAGACTTTATTAAAGGAGGGTCAGCATTTTGTTAAACTAATTTAAAAGCATTAAGGGGAGTAGGGGAGCATTAATTGATTTGTTGGGAGGGTTCTGTCTCTAGTCAACTTGATCTTACTGTTTACCACTGTCTCCTCATTTTGAATATATTAAGAAAATCACACCTTGAGCAGTGGTATAACATACTGTTTATTTTCTATTTGTAATGGTGAAAAAGAATTTTCTATAGCACATTGACACATTATTATGTTATATAGATGCGTGCCTTTACCAATAATGTGATCAATGATCTAAAACACTAAACACTGCAGCTTTCAATAAGCAATTGAATAATGAATTGGATTTAACATAGAAGTGAAAAAATGTCTTTAGTATGAAGAAATGAGACTGTTTCATTAGCGCAGAGTAGGCTGCTCCATGGAAGGAGAATGGCATATCTTTATAACTGTAGCAATGCTAGGACAATCTTGAAACAAATGAAAAAGATTTATTTCTAAATTTCCTCAGTTATTTTGTAATTTTGTTGATGATGAAGTGCAAGTAAAACCATTAACATTATTGAAAACTTTATATTTAGCAGTGGTGTTTTCTATCATAATTTATTCTTCCTTATGGCTCCTATATTTTTCTATATTATTTTAATCATCGCTTTAATATAGTGAAAGACACTAAAAGAAAAAAAAAAGTGAAATTTAGTATCAGCCTAGAGAATATAAGATAATAGTTTGGGGTGCATAGAAATTATAGACATTTGTTTTAATGGATTCATACCAAAGATTGATGGAGATGGCATTTAAGAAGGTACAGCCTCTGATGAAAAATGTGATTGAAATTTTCCCACAGTGGGAGCTTTTATAGGGTTCTATTCTGTGTGGATTCTCTCCACATGAAACTTTTCTTTAGTGGAGACAGTAATAAATATCTAGCAGGTCATTTATTTTCACAAAACTTACAGGAGTTATTTTATCCAACCAATTTACTTCTACTGGATAAAAATTACTAGAAGAAAGACATATATGCATATTCACATGTGATAATAAGAATTTTAAGATGAAGGAATATTTTAGGAAATAACACATCCCAAAAGTTTTTGAAGACCCAAATTTTAAAAAATACATTGTTTTAGAAATTTTGTGAAGAAAGATTCATCTTAGTGATTTAATATATTTTCAAATCCTTCAACTCAAAATCAGAATATTCTTTTTCCCAAAATTTCTGTGTAAGAGCTTCTAAAAACATGCATTGTTAACATCTAATATGCACTGTTAGATCCTAGAGCAATAATATGTTTTTGATTAAAATGGCTGTATTACCAGCTGGCTCTAATCAGTCAGAAGTATGAATTCAGTTTTTTTACATGGAATGTATTTTGTGTAATGTTGACATCCAAAGAATGTCCCTTAGACTTAGTTTTGCATAAGACAAGAATTGAGCAAGTTTTCATATTTCTCACAGAGATCCCAAGGGAAGAAATTAATGCTGAAAGACCTAGATTCACTCCTAGAATATACCAGGTTTATCAACATGAGGAACAGTTGACAGTATCAAAGCTAAGGAAATAGCTTTTAGGCACCCCATAAAACTTTCTCATTTATAGGAGCGTTGAAGTGGATCACCAAATTTCTGGGCTATTTAAAGTTCCAGGTAGCTGTAGGAAGGAGCTCACATTTTCAAAGAATCAGAAGGAAAAGCCTTTCTACATTGCTTTACATTGTATGCTTTACAGTATTTTCCTTCTGCCTAATGCTGACTCTGGAGTCATATAGTCAAGAATCATAGAATCCTTAAGGGTGGAAGGGACCTCAGAGGTCATGTAGTCCAATCTCAATCTAGTCCATGGATGTCTATCCAACATAGCATGTTGTGCAGAATATTAGGCATTTGTGAAATATGACCACATTCACAGCAATTCACTTGTCCTGTGTCCTGTCTCTAGCAACAGCATCCTTATTTTGCATAATTTCTCAGCAGTCAGAGAATCTGGGAAAACAAATCTCAGGCAGGAACTCTGATCATCTAGTACCTTTCCTATTGCAGCTGTGACATTGTGAACTGAGAGGAAGAACAAGGATTTGACCTTATGATTAGCCCCTGTAGCAGGTAGCTGGGAGACCTGAACCTCTGTTGTCTGACATTCAGGTGCTTTTGGGAAGGAGAGAAAAGAGTTTGTAAAAATGTTCATCCAGAAACTGCAATCGGTCTAGAGAAAAGGCAAGATCTCAGAATTTTCCTGTGTGGGATCAACTAGGTAGGTGAGCAATTTTATAGAGAAGGCTCTTAGCTGTACTCTGCAGCTAAAGCAAGCACTATTTTTCATAGATTGAGCATTTTCCTGCTTTTTTATTCCATGTAGGAGAGTTCTGGTCTTTTCTGTTTTGTTTTTTTTTCCATTTTTTTTCTGCATAATCTGGGGAAATTTTAAAATATGGGTGCATGAATACTAAAATAGCATTTGCAAACACCTGTTTCAATTCTGTCAGCTTTCCAACTTTAACTAGGTCAGTTTATATTTACATGCTGAACCTTTTTAAGTCTGTCTTAATATATGGTAACATTTGCTTTTCATGTTTATGTAATGAAAACATCACTGCCAAGTAAAATGGTAAAAAAAATACTTTTTAGCTTTGCAACCTTGAGATATTTTTCACTCCTCTTTACTTAAAATGTTTTCATATATAAAAACAGACAGAGAGAAGGCAAAACCTACAGCTGAAAAATTATTTTTTTCTGCTGTAAAAGAGATGCTTTGTTTTACAAAACACATCACAAAGTATTTGAATGGTGATGTTCTGACACTTAGAATTCAAGGTATCCTGGCATCAGGTTACATACAAATTCTTTTGTATGCCTGCTATTACGTTATACAAAGTGAAATCCACACAAGCCATAAAAGAACACTTAAAAAACAAAGTATACACCTTTTTTAGGGGTTATTTTGAAGGTCCTTTCACACTTTTTTTTTTTCCTAGGAGCCACATTCTTCAATAATTCAGGAGGAGCAAGAACCAGCAGATCTTACAGCATATTTGATGTGCCAGCAAACAGACTGGAGATTGTTTCATTTCAATTAGCCCCTTTGTTGCCAACAAAAGACTGACAAACACACTGAGAGAGAAACAGGCATATGGCACTTTTGCTTTCCACTTTGCCTTTTATTTGATGATAGTTCTCTTATCGCAGCCTCTCACCAATTCCCCCTCCTCTTCCCCACTTCCTCCTTTGCCATACTTTACCTACTATTGTTCTCCTTGTATCATCTTACCTGGGATCAAGTGTTTCTCTCCAGCACAAAAATAAGAAGACGTATTCTTTTTCCACCTCTTCTGATCTCCCAGGCTAATTGGCTCAGGTGTAAACCAAGCCAGCAGGGCTGCAACTTTGATGTGACACTTTAGAGCAGCGCACCTGGTAACATCCCTGTTTGTGTGTCAAATACCAGCCGGCCTTGCCTGCTGCTCAAACCTAGCTAATAAAAACGCTAGTAATCACGTTGTATTACAAGGCTCAAATTCACACTGTTACTTTATTGCAAGGTTGTCATTAATTTTGCAGGGTGAACCTGGAATCTGATCTGACCTGTTTTTAATAAGTATGGGTCTGTGTGCAAATGTATAAGTGAGTGACAGAAAGGTGACTGCCAGCTGTTTCTTTTTTACATATGATGTTACCCTTTGCTTTGATCAATAATGCTGTTTCACTTAAAAAGAAACTCATTTTGTAAGGATGCAGAAGAGGGGTCTTCCTACTTCTCTGGTCCCTGTGGTTTGTTAGTAAAGCATACACAATTAGGGAAAGGTCAGTTAACAGTAAGTAATGTCTTACTGCTTTGCTAGAAGTTTTTCATATGCTTTGCTCCATAGAGCTTCATCAGTCACTGCCCAGTGATCTTTTATTGCTTATATCAGTATTTTGTATAACTACAAATCCAGGTAAAGCTTAGAAAAGGTTAGCACACACACACACACATACAAAAGCAAAACAAGATCACATCTAAACAGAAAAAGAATCAAAATTCTTAATTCTTCTTAGTTACAAAACTCTTTTTGACTCCAGTCCAGTGATTTAATTATATTAGCATATAAAAAGGGAATATTTGTATACTAAATGTATTAATATGCATTTTTGAGTTTCAAAATAGTAAAATTATCATTTTTATTGTGGGGTAAATGTTTAAATATCCCAATGCTATCACTATGACTGTAAATGTTTTCAATATTTCACAAAGATATTATCAACAATGAACTGCTTGTCTGATAAGCCAACATCAGTTAGAATTTATTTTAGTGAGTTCGGAATGCAGGATAACAATAAAAGCTTATCTTTGCATACAGTATTTCTATCTAATAACTTCTGAACATTTTTCTTACTTATTTTGGTCGTAGAGAAGAAATATTTTTTGAATCTTGGAACTTAGTGATACAGAAGCTAAAAATACACAAGATTTTGAAATAAGGTAAGTCTCTGAGTAATTATTGGAAAAGATTAATGATTTTTTTGAAATATAACGAAAAAAACCTAATTTTTGAAAGACTGGTAAATATTTTAAAATCTCTCAATCCAAAATTAAATGACAAAAAAAAACTAATGCAGAGAAAATATGCATCAATATTTCCTTTTTGTTTCTCTTTCCTATTATTTCTTTTTTTTTTCTTTTATTTTAAGATTTATGTGGAACACATTTTCAGATTGCACTTATTGCATTTTTACAGGAATACTGGAAATGAACAGTGCCAGCAGAACTCAGTATCACAGGCAGAGTGAGTCACTCAGCTGCACTGCAGTCTGTCTCTTGTCTATGATGACTAATAAACACCAGCCAGAAATGCTTTACACTAGCAGAAGTACATTACAATTTGCTATGCTTGTAGTGAGCAGGTGTAAATTCAATGTCCAAACATGGACTATTAAAATGTGAAAGCAATAATGATTTGTGGAATGAGCGATACTGATTTGAGCAATGATTTGTTTTTCTTGTAAAAACTGTGCAAATCTACTTTGTAAGACTCAGTTTTATTTAGTGATCTCTTGAATTGTCTATGGAACCAAGTTAAACAGTATATTTATACAACAGAGGATGAAACTCAAAATAATCTAAAATATTATTAGTAAAAACAGAGAGATGATGATGTAAAGAGAGAGAGAGTAATGTAATGTGCTTGGAGAGAATATAATCCAAAGTTTAGACAGATAGTAGAAAGTAAAAACTTGTTGGCTGTATATTTAATATGACTAAAGCGGTAATATTATCTTTTTCTGAGTACATCATTATTAGCAATAGATTGAGAAACTGGAGATAAAGAAATACAAAACAAACAAAATAAAATAAAAACACATGTAAAAAAGCACTCCGCCCAATAGCGGTGGGTGAAAATGACTGATTTGTAGGACAAAATTAAATGACAAAAATTCACATCCTTCCTAAAATAGATAGATTTTTAGAGATTTGAGCTTTTTCCTCCTCTTTTTTTCTCCTTCTTGACTTCACTGAACATGAATAGATACTAACAAAAACAATCGTGAATTGCTTCCAGGCAGAGATCTAAAGAACAAAGTCACAATCTAGGGATATTTTGAGGATGTGAGAGCAAGACATCAACTAACAGTATAGAAAGTGAGATAAGATTCATAAAAAAGGGGAAGTTGAGTATCAGAAAAATATTTCCCTCAAGATTTCAGCGTTCAAAACTAGTAAGAATGTCTTCATCTTCATTTTTGAAAATACACAGAAGAACCCAAAGGATTGAACTGATGAAGGAAGAAAAGAGGAGAAAATTTCTATGTCCTTTTACTCTGTGGAAGCCAGGAACTTACTGCCTTAGTCTCACTCTTCATTTCCTTTTAAAAAGAAAAAAGAAAAAAAAAAGAAAAAAGAGAAAAAAAAGAAAAGAAAAAAAAAGAAAAAAAAAGGAAAAAAATCTGTACTCTTTTAATTTAAATTCCACATGGACAAGTATTTCTAGAGACTCTTTTTTTAATCTAGCTCCCAGCATCACAGGTGGTGCACATTTTCATTTGCATAAGTCAGTTTTCAGTAAATGCTTCAAATATCAAGGGATATTGGGAATGGAAAGCTGAGAAGAGTTACCTAGTTATAACACTTTAAAAAAGCAGTTAAAAATCACATTGTTATTCTCTTCTTTAACATGTAATAGTATATACATTTTGTCTTATTGTTGCTTGTGAATAGAAATGTACAATCAAATACATATTTTAGCCCCATTCTGTGTTTCTGGGCACAAGGCTGCAATAGGCTGTTTTATTTTTTTTTGACTTATCCCCGCCAGGACTTTCAATATAGCAAAGGAACAAAGTGCCACCAAGCTACTACTATGCTTTCCTTGCTTCTTATAACATAAATGCAGCAATGGATGAAGAATTTATAGCATCTTTACTACATCTCCCAAACATGACAGCAGCAAAGTCACATTAAATCATTGTGCTAGTTTTGCCTCTCCTCACTTTTGCTCCATTTTGTGACCCTGGTGGCAAAGCGGCAAAAACATATCTGTAAGATCTCTGTTTATGGACGATTGATGGGTGGACATTTTTTCTTATGAGATGGGGGCTCAAATGCATCAGAAAGACATTCCAAATCAGCTAGGTAATGATTAGAGTAAAACAATTATTTCATTTAAAATAAGGAAAAATCACTTCGATATCTCTTTTTTAATTTTGAAATTGATGAGGGAGGTAGGTCAACTTACAGATAGGAATGATATAGCTGACGTGAAATAGTTTTGTTCTTCTGACTTGTTCCTATTATTATTTAAAGAAAAAAGATTGTAAAATGTGACAGCTTCACCTCTATTTTGCTCCTTTTTTTTGCCTTGATTTTTTTGCTATGTTTCATTTAAAGGCATAGATATTTAAAAGGTCTATTTTTCCCTTGGATTTCTAAGCAATCACTGGCTATCTGAATAAGGAATTAATTTGGATTCTTACTGACATGGTCCTGAGCATGCATTTTCCCCAAAGTTCTTTGAAGTATTACCCTTGTGCACTCTTGACATTTCCAGAGAGGCAATGGTGTCATGTCTCTTGGAAGAGTATCAAAAGCAGGGTTTTGGATTTTAATTATTACTGAGGGTAAGCCTGAGGAGGAACAGAATATTTTAACTGTCCTGCCTTATCCCTGAAAACATTACTAATTAACAAAATGAAATGAGTGTTTGTCTGGTAGAAGAGGATCACTCTTGAAGAATATGTGAGACTTTATAATATATACATGTTTTATTAAAGTAATTATGGGTCACATTCTACTCATTACTTAAGCAGGTTATTCTGTAATGAACCTCACTAAATCAAGTGAGGACAAGAAATTTATTTTAGAAAAATTAGTACAAGGTATCGCTTAGTTCTGGCCAGTTCTCCCTCTTTTGCCACTTTTTTATAGTCTTACCTATGGGGTAGGTTTTTTTGTTATTAGTGTGTGACATTTTCACAGGAAACCTTTCTGTCAAAGGAACATTTGCAGAATATTTTCTGTCCATTGTAAGAAGCACCACAGTCCATGTCCAGAAGTATCCATTCTTTAAAATAATGTTATATTATTTGCATTAATCCTTTCTTTCTTTGTTTTATATGAAAATCTTGCTTCACTGCTTTTGCTGGGGTAAGCAACAGAAGCAAAAGACATTCATCCTTCCTAGTTTTTCTGGTTTGCTTAAATCTATCTGTGAAAGTCCTTTCACTAGAACAAAAACTCCCTACATAAGTTAGAAATGTAAGTCTTTCAGAGTCCATTTGTTTGTGTTTGGTTAAATTTTCTATTCTCTTTGGGTTATCTTTCTTCATTTCTCTGTGCTTTCTAAAACTGCTTTCTTCTTTATTTAGCCTGCCTCCCTCACAGAGGTGATAGGACATTATAATATTTTCTTATCTATTTGTTTTTCATCACTTTCTCCCAGTTTCTTCATGAAATATATGCACAAGTCTTTTACCCTTATGGCTAACACAGCAGAGGTCTAGCCAGGGTCCACTAATACTTTTGATTTCCTGGTTCTGATTGCCAGCAAGATCACTAAGTGTTTAGACATGTGATCACATCCTTGGATATTGAAATAACTTGTTTTACTACCATTTTGGAGAAAAGGAAGAGTCTTTCTGATTATTTGTTTTTCCAGTTGTGTCACACTTCTTTAAATGCCTAAGTCAAGCACAACCCTGGGAGGAGGAGGAGAAGGGAGAGGCTGTCTCTTCCCTTGCAGAGCAAATGACCATGTTGGGACAGAAAAGTTTTGGAGAAAACTTTTGGAAGTTTTGGAAAAGTTTTATCTTTGGATCCTTATCTTTGGAAAAGTTTTCAGGGTGAAAATAGCACAAACCCAGAGCTCCTACATGAAGACTGAGACATAAAGGAACAAGAATAAAGCAGACAAAATTCTAAGTAGATGGAAATAATATACTAGGGCACAGAGGACACCAAAATAGAGTTTGTAACTCAGAAAGCATCTGAATTCTCAGCCTAGAAGGGAGACACAGTGGACAAGAAGTCAGCTGTGTACAGAAATCATTTTTATTTCCATTCTATTTCTGGTTGCTTTGGGTCTCTTCAAAGAATGTTTCTTCTTTGTCTTAAAATTACTATTATCATTAGTAGTAGTAATATTAATAATGATAATATTTGTGAAAGCATTTTAGTCCCTTTTGAGAATTCTCTGTAAGAGGATCAAAATGAAGTACTGTCACAGGAACATACCTGATTTATCTATGGGTAGTACAGAATAACAAATATTCTACTTAGGCTTAACATACAGATATTTCTTCTTACACATTCTTAGATGCTTTCTCTTGTGGAGCTCTTGAACAATCACATGAATTGTGAATTGAGTTTACCTTTTCTCTCCCCCTAATTTATGAAAAATCCCTAACAAATTAAGAAAAGGTTGACGGTGACCTTTCCTAGGGAGCAGATAACTACTGTTAGTTTTCCTGATACATTACTTCTGTCTTCAGTGTAATCACTTGTATACTATATCCAGCAATATGTCTATTCAGACAAAGCAAGTGAATTTATTAGCTACTCCTTTCCTGTTCATATGTGCCGAACAATAGTATGGTGCACTGTAATGCTCATGCTTGAGCATTTGTTGCCCAACCAATCTGGATTTAATTCCCGTCTCCATTTTCTCCCACCTTCATGTCTATTTAGCTTCATTTCTTATTCATGCTTATTCTGTCACATACTTATCCTGACACTCTGACATTCCTTAGCTTTATATTCTCTGTTATTTACTGTTTTCCGTAATATGTGAAAATTCACTCTATCCCTTTGATAAAGAGAGATTGTTTAGCTGCCATTCATTGAAATAGTGATCTAGGTGAAGCCATGACACAGAATTGTATTTGTCAGAGACCTTTGAAATTTCCCAAAGCCATTGTTTTCTTGTCTTTTGATATCTTCTTTCTTTTGGATCTTTTGATTTCTTATTTTCTATTCTGCCACTGTCTCTCAATGACTCAGCTTGTACTTTGGATTAGGTTTCCATGTGCCTATTTTTTTGAGGATTTTTGTCTTTTTTCGCTTCTTTACATGTAAAAAGTCAGCTTGTGTTTCCTGCTTTAAGATGGTCTTTGATATCATTCATTTTCTCTCTCACCTTATAGCAACTTATAACAAATCTCAGAACATTTGTCCCTTCTGCTCTCAAAAGTAGCCTCATATTTCAAGCTCTATTTGTTGAAATGATTCAAAAATTATAGAAATATTAACTTTTCTCCCCTCCTGTCTTTATGCTCTTTGTTTCCCCTCTTTTTATCTTCTAGGGGCATTTATCTTTATTTTTCATAATTATATGCTCTCCTTTCTCTGAAGCCTCCATTTCTTTCTTTGCTCTGCCACATCTTTAAATTAAAATACAAATCTATTCCCGCTTCCTGGGTTTTAGTTGTATTTTTCTCTATGCTAAGTTCCTCTAAGTAGACTTTAATTTTACAAAATCTTATCTTTTAGAGATAATTCAGCAAAATTTCTCATCTTCTCTGTACTGCATGCTGTTTTCATTCCGATAGCCTACTACACTCCTCATCCATTGCAATATTCAAGTGCTTTAATTCCTTATGCTTACTAAGATTAAGTTTTTCTTCAACGAAAGCTAAAGTTTTGCAATACAATATATTTATGTTAAAAAAATACTCTTTTCTGTCATTTACCCTGTGGTGGTTCATGCTGGCCTCCCCCTGGTGATAGAGTGCTTTCTAGCAATAATTCATTTTAGTGGAATTTTAGTTCTATATCTCCTTTCATTTTCAGCATATTTTTCCACATTTTTTCCAGATTAAATAGTATTATTTCTGTCCTACAAATTCAAGTGTTCAGGTGTTGAAGTTTGCTGGTCATGTGGTATTTTTTTCTTCCAGTTTAGACACATTATATCTAAATATACTGTACAAAGCTTTTAAACCTTCTAGTTCTGATATTTCTTTGCTTCAATATATGCCAATATCTATTTTATGCTATGGATGCTCATTTTCAGTGCATATCTAAAAAAAAACTTTGTGGTACAAATGGGCTTCTCTCATTTTCAGGCTGGACATTGAGGCATCCTGATTTTACTCTTTTCCTGAGATGAAACTAACCATTTATTCCATCTCTACTCAGTGATGCTTTTACAATATTACTCTCTTTACTAGCAGGATATTCCTCAAAATGTTTCTGATAGTTCTAATGCAGTTCATGTATTTCTTCTGTATCTACTGTTATTGATAATTTCAAGTAATTTAATGCATTTTTGTACACCTATTGGATCTCTCCTCATACACACATCCTCTATATTAAGTCATGCCTTATTACTCTCTGCTACTCTCTTTCAGGCAAATACCTTCCTAAACAACCATTTCCACTCTTTTTTTGCAATGCACCTCTTGCTTTCACCTCACCTTTGCTGACGAATGTGAGCAAGGTTAAGAGCTCTTCTGAAATCCTATTTGTCCTAACCAAGATTACACGACCAGATCTGGCTGTCTGTAGTGAGCTATCCGTTGTCTTCAAATAGCGTCTCATCAGCTGTGTCTGTGAAGCAAAATAGAAAATATTGTACATTAAGGAGTCTGAAAAAGCTAAAGAGCTCACTGGCAAAGGTTTGTGAGTTTTCTTCCGCAACTTTTTAACTTTTTTTTTCCCCCACACAAACACATCAAAATGAAATGCTTGTAGGCTGTACATTTCCCAGTAAAATGTTAAAACATTTTTGACTTTTTAAGGAAATTACAAATTCCTGTGGGTTAAAATATTTAATTTACTTTTTGATTAGTGTTAATTTTAAAGACATATCAGACTATTTTTGTGTGTGTCTGTGTCCTCCTCACTAGAACAAAACCAGGAGAGGCACTTATAAAAATTCTTCCTATTATTTCCAGAGAGTGTTAAACCACTTTGTCTAGTAGTAGAAAGACCACATTGAAGATGTTTCTAAGAGAAAGGGAAAAAGACATTAGGTTTCATAATAATATATACCATGAAAAATGTGTTAAATTTACTGCAACATTAAGTCAATATTTACAATTTCTGATTTTTTTTGAGTCTTCAGCATAAGAACATTTATTTTGGTTTAGATACATGATCTGCTGGCTTCACTATCTCTCATCTAATAGAATCCAAGAGTAAAAATTAAAATAGAATAAAAGAGGGCAAGTGGGCCATGACAGTTGCTCATTTATCTTCTAAACTTCCAGAGGAAAGCACAGCTTTCCAGGTTTATATAACTGTATTTGGGGAGAAAAAAATAAGCCTCATTCTGGCTTGCATTGTTGATCGTCATAGAAATGTCATGTTGCATAAAGAGCAATTCCCTGAGTAGCCTGTTCAGAATTTCCCTCTCATCTGGACTGGCTCTGCTATTTTTTTTGCAGTGAGTATGGTGATCAAAGGAGTTGTTTGTGTAGGTCCTAAAAGATGACTATCCCCTAGAATGCAGCACACAATGAATAGTTACAACTTTTGCTGAAAAGTCTACCATTGCTGTTGAAACATATTTGTACAAGGGCTTAGCATTAGCCAGATTGGGGCACCAATAGACTGATTTCTATTTGCTCATTGTCGCTTGTTTTGGAATGCACAACCCATCCAGAAAGGGAATCTCCCATGTAGTATATCCCACTTAATTACTTTTATAATCAGTGAAATGGAAAATAGTTTGTATTGTGCCATAGGAAGTAATGGCTCTCCCGTGATTCACTGAAGAGTTCCTACTACTGCATAGCAGGTAAGAAGACATAATTTGCTGATTTGAAATTAAAGATTACAGGTGTTGTCAGATTATAACTCATCAACAATACTTTTTGAGAACGTCAGAGGATTTGTCTCTTTCTCATTCCCACATCTGTAGGCCAAATAACATGACTATAGTTGACAACAACTTCTGTCTGCATTAAAAAATAATGAAATGTACCATTGTGTGATTTAAGACTCTCTGAGACAGCTGATAATGATAAAGATAAGGAAAGCTCAGTGATATAACATTAGAAAGATGAAGAGGAGTATGTTGCAAGTAAGGTAGGAAAAGCAATTGCCTGATCAGGTGGATGTATTGCAAGATTTGAATAAGACTAGAACAAATACAGCATGTGACAAGAATAAGGAATGTGTGAGGATTTCAAATTTATGAGCATGATTAATGTCAAGAAACTGAACACACCAGGACCTCAGCTCTAGGTCACCTGCAGGTTCCAAAGACTTCCTGAGTATGAGCACCAGGCTGCTAAGATTTTGTTATTGGAGATGTTTGTGTCTCCAGTAAGGTTAGAGAAGACAGGTCATTGTGCTTGCCTCCTTCTCAGCTACCTGAGCAGCTACTTTATCCTTTAACAACAGATTTGGTATCTCTGAAGTGATCGATAGCAGTTAAGCAAGCTAGGAAAGACTGCAAATTTTCAGAACAGATGTGTCGTATTTTTATCTTGCAATAGGATCATTTGGTTTTCAACCTTTTCCTTTTTGCCTTATGAGACATTGTTGACAAAAATATGAAGCAATCAAAAAAGAAAACCAAAAAGGTTTCTCAAATTTGTCATGTAGTCTTAGAACCAACTTGAGCCTTACCAAAAATCAAGCCGATAGTGAGAACGTTGGCCAGAGGCACAAAAAGAAGTCCAAACTTACTGACAAGGTTAAAATAAACTTCACTGTTGTTTGTTTTGTTTTGATGCATGTTAAAATTTATAGGAAAGCACATTCCAATGCTTCATTATTTTAATCCACTAAAAACTTGAATTTAATTTGAATTTATTTAAAACAGATAACACAATGAAGATCTGGAAAGAGACTGGCCTGAACAAAAATACGAGTTAGATAGGAATTTCTGAATTTAAGAATAATTTCATTTTTTCTCCTGCTTAAGGATTAAACAATTTCTAATTCTTCAAAGACATAAACCAAAGAGAAATCTTGTTTTTCAGCCACCCATAGTCTTCCACTAATTCTTTTTGTCAGACATTTGTTATGTCTGCGTGTGAAAAGCACTCATTGTCATCTTGTCTCTGTAAACAAGCACTCCGGCTCCTGATGGCTGTTCATAGTATGCAAGATTGCATGATGTAGATGGGCTGAAGCTACAGTCAAGTAGCAGCACGAGAACTAGCGGGACTGTATCAGAAAGGCTGGGCAGCAGGTCCAGACCAAGTCTAGCAGCACATTAATGCCATCTAGGATCAGAGCCTACAAAGCTGCTGCTTATTGTTTATGTACAGCTGCTCTCTTAGTGTAAGATAAATCTTCTCTTTAAAAATGTTATATTGAGTGATATAAATATGTCCAAGCAGATTTTAAGATATATCCTTGATTTTGAAGAACACTTCCTTTGACTTCTTCCATCACATTTATGAACATTGAATAAGTATGACAGTCAATGATGTCATACTCTGACTTCTCTTAATTGCTTCACATTTACTGTTAGTTTTGTGGAATCCTGCCTAATAGACTTTCAGTGTATGATTTACTGAAAGAAATTAATTTTGTGTTTTCATTTCTGCTCTTATGTCCTTTTCTTTATAATTCATTTTCATCATCATAGTCTTCCTGCTAAAAGCAACATTCTGTGGTTTGTTTAGTAGTCTTTCACTCTTAGCAAATAGTTGCTTGTACATATCATGGAAGTATCTGCTAGTGTTTATAATTGTTCACTTCAGTAACAGGGTAGATTGATTTACCCTTGCCTTGCTGCAAGTGATTATAACCTACTGGGATTGTTGTAGTGGCAGCTGCATAACAGAAATTATTTGGACAGGTGCAATGTGCCAATTAAAGCATAAACAAACACAAAATGCTTAGATCCACTCCAGCAGTTTGATTTTTTTCTCAATCCTAAAGTCAATTTGCAATTAATTTTATACTAAAGCAGAAATGACAGATGATCTAATTGTTAATATGGTACAAGTTTAGTGAGATGTTAGAGTACCATTCTGGAGAACTGTTGCACCTAATTGCTCAGGTGTTCAGAACATATTTCATTCCTCCTGCTGTGAAAGGACTTCTGTTCCTGGATTTTCTTTCAGTGATTCCCCAGAAGTGGGATTAAAAGTAGAAACTTAATGATAATGAATTGAATTGTTCACATCTAAAGAGGGCTGACTGGCAGGATGCTGGAGACAAGAGATTCCCAATGATGGTTTAAAAAACAAAAGTAACTGAATTACACAAAGAAAATAAGATAAACATTCATTAAAATTACACTAAGAGACTATGATTAATGAGCATGTACAAGTGAAAGCAGTGCATATACTTTATACTCTAACAGGCCTACAGCCAGTTATATAATTAATATTTTTTAACTGTTTACTAAGTAATTGTTTACTAAGCACATCCCAGTTCCAAAAACATGAACCTGTTTTCCCTAATCAGATTTTATCTATGACTACTACGGAGTCATCAAAGGTATTGTAACTGATAATGAAATTCAGCCCTCACTTTTTGGGGGACTTGCAAATTTATTTTAATATTTTGTTTGGGAAATACTTTAGAACTTGAAGAACTCTTCTCATTGTAGAGGAAAGTTCCACATATCCATTTTTATCTTTCTAGTGAAAAATGTTACATGTTGGAAAGTTAGGGTGCTTAAACTGGTCAAAGCAGCTATTTGTCATCTTTTAGCTATGTTGGCTACAGAAGCTTTCTCAGCAAGTCTGTTCAAAAGACTCTGTCATCTACTATTGAAATAAAATCTGGTATAAGTGCAGATTTGAGTTTTGCCTAAGGACTTAAAACACTTGTTGAATTTCTTGAAAATTATCAAGATACTTTGATTGCTATGGAAGTGCTAAATCCAAGACTAGGCTATAACTAGCATGAGAGAAGTAAGCTGTGTGTCTGTTCTTTGGATCCAATGAACCAAATGATCCAAGAGCTCCCAGTTATGAGTACATGCTATCTATAGATCTACAGTGATCAGAAAGAATGATCATAATAATGATCATAAGTTCTGCATCATGCATAATCTCTTTGTCTGAAAGAATGCTTAACAGTTTTTTTTTGTAGAACCATCTTGATGTGTTTGAGTGCAAACAAATTGTAGAAGGTTTTGGAAGTATTTCTGCATACACTGGCTATGTTGATAGGGAAGAACAGTAGGTTTGGGATGAATGGCAACAAAAGATGCTTGTAAATTTGGAGTCCCTTGGTTGACACTCTATAGAGGAGTGTAGCTATCTCCTGGGCTCCTTGAGACACTTGCCAAATGTTTTAGGTCACATTGACTACTTGCAGTTCTCTATAACTTCTCTCAGCCACATCAAATGATTGTCAAGTGTTCTAGCTGCTGAGAGTACCAATTGTGTTTAGACTGTGCTGTAAAATGTATACGAATTAAGGGAAAGCACTCTTCCAAAACAGTGTGGCACTGTCTGGCTAAAATCAGTGATGAGGGTCAGTATCTAGAGTGACATGATTCAATATAATCAAAGCCATAGTTCCCCGACATTGCCTTTCATGACATTTTCATGCATAAAGCAAGAGCAGGATCGCTGTACTGACATTATTTCCCGGTGGCTTGGCTGTATGACTGTTTGTGATTTTGGAAGTTTTTTGAAAATGTCTTCTGTTTCCTTAAGTTCACAGTAGTATTGGCAGAATTTACCCAGTCATGTGCTGGATCAGGGAGACGAGGAAGGGCTATCATGCTGAAATGCATACATGTGCATTGTATTTGTGTAATCGCTTGTATATTGAGGGCAACAGGCACAGCCATGGCATGGCATCAAGAAACAGCTCTTTTGATAGCCAGAGCTTCTGTTTGACACAAAAGGAAAATACTCATGGCACTTTTTTTGGTTTGTTTTTGTTTTGTTTTCTAACTGTTTGCCTTAAAAGGTAGTTGCCTAAGAAAAGTGGCATCTGCTCTAGGTGGATATTTTTAGTGTTCCCAAGGCAAAATACAGTGTTTAGGTATGAGATCACCACTGACTGGGTAGGCAAATTCTGTGTTGTATTTCTTTTTCAAAATACATCAAACTATGGAAATTCTACAAAGACTTTCCAGTTGAAAATGACCACTCTCACTTGCACATACACATTTTGCTCTCTTTGAAAGCACAGTTTCTTTGGTTTTGTTCATAAGGTGTGTAATGAAGGAATTGCTGCTTTTAAATCTTCTTTCTTCTGTAACTCAAAATAGCAAGTTTCAAGTATAGGTATTTCAGTTTCATTCATATTACACTGAGAAATCCCATGAATTTCTCATGGGAGAAGAAGAGGAGAAGAAAAAGAAAACTTGTAGGTTTTGAGAGAAAAGACATATCTTCTAGAGGATTGGGATAAAAGGATTATCTGAGGTTTCAGAGTAAAACTAAAGTAAAAAACATGGTCAGCAAAGTTGTGGAGGTTTTTCAATAGAATTTTCCCTTTTTCTTTAATTTGGAAGGTTGTATGTGCTTTGTTTTTATGTGATATTTGCATGCTTCATTATCTGCTAGAATGTGTAAATTTTTCTTTTCTGTCCCATTTAACAGACTATGTGTGGTGAATACAGGGTATCTACTTAAAAGATTTTTAGTATAGTCTTTCTGAACTCACCATAAACCCAACAAAGTTCCTCTTCAGAGATTCTCTCAGAGTAACATGCACTCTTGTGACCTGTCCTTGATACTCTGGGGAGCACGGGGAGTGGAGCACAGCCACAGTGTCTGTAATATCAACATTTGTGATAGGTCCACAGTTAAGTGGATCAAAGTTTTTTTCTTGAAAATGTAGATAATATTTCTCTGTCATGAGCGAACGTAATATAATAATAACTAAGATGCTTTAAGAAGAATTTTTTTTAAAAAAAAAGCTGCTCCAAACCATATCCACAAAAAATATCAGTTCACAGTGGAGTTGACAAACTTGAAAATTTAAGGACAAACCCTTTAGAAGAGCTGTTAAAAAAATATTTTTGAGATGATCAGGCGATACAAAATCATTTCCAATATGGCTGTGTATAGAACATATGTTTGCTAATGCTCTGCCTCAGCCTAACATGCCTCACCAGTGTATTGACTGTTGTTTGAAATTTTATTGTTCTGAGTTAACCTTTAATAATTAAATGGAATGAGTAATCTTATGGGTTATTGAGGCAATAGTACCTGGGAGCCTTTGTAATCCCACAAAAATAAATCACGTTCAGGCTAACAGTACATGGTATATACTGTCACCCTGCACATGTGCAGTAAATCACATGCATTGCATAGAATAACTGAACAATGCTGAATATAGTGGACATAGGCATGATTTATCTAAGAATTTATCTAACTAATTTTCCAGATGCCGAAGGAGTTGAGTGTTTGGAAAAGCATGTGGATGTCTTGAAAGATGTGTTACTGCCTGATTGATAGACTTTTGAGGCTCATTAAACTGGGGACTGAGCCCTGAGCTGTATCCCTATCCCAAAATGGCTTCAGGATTTTCGAGATAAATTAGCTGCAACAAGGTATTGTGGTAACTGAGCATAACACACTTCTGATTTTGGCACAATTCTAAGCAAATTCTTGTTTTGTTGAGGAAAATGGCTAGTACAAGGAGACTCAAAAATCCTCAAGCAAGAATTATTTAACACCAATAGGATCCTTGGGTCTCCTTGGGTGTCCTTTTAGGGTAACTTTTCACTTAGAGTACACTGTTCTATTAACATAAAACAATCAGAACAGGACCTAGACATCACCCAGATGGGTAGCAGAATGCTTTTGTTAAACACTGAGCTGTTAATTTACCAAGTGGATTTCCTAGTCTTTTTCATGCTGTTAAGATTCAGGGGAAAGTAGTGGGCATAAAAACTCGGATTGAGAAATAGATCATCATAGACTCAGCACAGTTCTTTGTTGTGACCACACCATAGCTTTTTGGATATTTTTTCTTGAATATGCTATAGACATCAGATCTAATATTTTGAAAATAATAGATCATCATAGTCTCATCAGGTATGAATCAGAATATGTCCACTAAAGCTCATCTGACAATGCTAATTTAGGCCCACTAGGGCAGGAACCAGAGATTTTAATTCTCCACTGATTTTCAACTTGTCTGCTTATTTGTTTGTCTGAAAAGAAGATCTAAATTACTTACTATCAGCACAAACGATTTAAAAATGTTGATGTTCTGGCATTCTATGAACAATCTGTATGTAATTAAACACAAGCAAAAGTGAGGTAAAAGGCTCAGAAATAGAAGGATTTCTTCTCTGGAACTCACTATGACAATGAGATTTCTTTTTTTATGGCCAATTTTCTTGCTTCTTGTAGATATGCCACCATGGTCTTCTCTCATATTTATGCTATCACCTGTGAAAATAGAAAGTTAAAAAATGTTTTGCCCAGGAACTTAGTTTAAAATATATTTAATACATCTTGTTGCACAAAACAAAGCTAAAAATTTACTTTTGCTAAACTTTCTGGTTTCATCTCAAACAGACAAGCCACTCCCTCTGCTGGGGATATTTCTACAGACTGCTCTGTAAATGAAAAGCATGTTATGTTTTTTTTCAGGGAAATAGTAGAAGTTCTTTTACAATCAGACAAAATATAAGCATTGTTATCAAGTATAAAAATTTCTGAAGTGTCTTTATGCTTTATGATGATGCTTTTGAGATACATATTTCATTCAGAGAAAGAAAAAAAATATTTTAAGATATCTAAAATTTATCTATTTTTAAGTATTTTGCTTTTCACTTGCTCATGGGTTTCAAACTAAGATAATTGATAATCCTGAAGAATAAAGTTTTTCACTTAGCTACCTGTTAGGTTTAGCCTATGGGAAAGAGCTCAGGAAAATAAATTTAGTCCATTTTCAGCTTTTATTCTGTTAGTTCCTGGCCTTTGGGATAAAAATAGTTGATTCCAATGCATATCTCTGTTGGCATCCCAGGAAATGTTCCAGCATACACATACATAAGTATATACGTACAAATACACACAAATAAATAAATACTTAGGTTCCTCAGTGAACTAAGTGAAAAACATACTTGTATTTTTAAAAAGTGCATTTTAAAAATTGCAGAAACAAAGCCTGATCAGATTATCTATTCACTGCATTTCTGTTCTCACTTAATACTGTAATATTTCATTTGCCTGTATCAAGAAAATCTGAAAGAAGAATAGATATTTCAGAGACAAAGCTCCTACAAGTTTTATGAAAACTGCTATCTCTGTGAAAGGAAGAGAGCCTAATCAGGACTGCTACTGAAGTCAGGAGAGCAGATCTGATCTCTCATGCATAGTGTTTGACAGCTGAGATTCCTATCAGGCTGTATGACTGAGCAGATCAAACCACACATACATGACTGCAGACTAATCATAGCATTGATGTTTTCTTTCTTGGTAAAGGTATCATTACAAAATGAAGGCAGGTTGGTATTACAAGGTAGAGGGGACAAAGTATACAACCTGATAGAGCATAATGACACTTCAGTTCTCATTTTTTTGTGCAAAAGCTTCCTTTATTTTTGAATTGCATCAAATTCAAAAGAAATGAAGCTTTGAGAAAAAGGCGAAAGAATTTGTTTTGAAAAGTTAAAAATGAAATTGCTGCTTTCCCATATTTTTTCCCACACTTTTGCAGATTTCTTCCTTAATTCACAATACCTAGGTATAGCCCGACTCTTAAGTTGATTTTTTTTGTTGTTTTTGATTTTTGAAGAGGTGGCTAGCCCAGTAGTTAGTTTTTTTACAATGTTTTTGCTGTTTTAGTGCCAATTTGTTTAAGAGGACAGAATAAAACCACTACATAAAGGCTGAATTCTAGCAATCTTATATTGAAATATTAATTTCAATAAGACAATTTGAATGTACTATAGTTTTGAATTAATCTAAACTATGCAAAAACTGGAGTGGTACTTGGACTGAGAGCAGATTAGCAGACATCTGCTTTTAAATTTCTACAGGCTTCTGTCATGGTCATTGAATGGTACGTAAGAAAGGAAGTTCTTGTGGCAGAGAGGTACAGTGATTTCACACCCATATTTGTGACTAATTATGAATGAACAACAAGCATACATGTTGACACCCAACTGAAAGAGGAAAAATAAAGCAAAACCAGGAATCACTATCAATGAAGCAATTCCAAGCTGAAATTGAGGGATCATGTAATGATCGAGACTTTTTAAAATATTCTGTTAGATGTTTGGAAAGTTTGTGTAGATAGACTATATGAGAAAGTTGTGTAAGATGAAACTCCATAGCAGTCAATAAACTGCTAAAGTAAATCCAGCTTCATGGAAGACTACATATATCTAAGACTTCATTAAAATTGAAAATGGAAAAATGAAGCAATAATATGTCTTGACTTTTGGGACTTATTACAACTAGTTTTCTCTAATTTACCTCTCTATTTAATATGCATTCGTGCATTTAAAAATTCTCCTACTATAGAATTCAAAAACATGAAGCAGTATCATAAGGATGTTGTGTAGTGTATGTAACACACAGCAACTCTGCACACTAATTCATGAAGTCCAAATTTTGCTATTATTGACCTTTCATTCTAGAGGAATTCTTGCAGAAAGCTTTCCACTATTATTATCAAGATTTATTCTAGAAATGTACAAACCTCTCTTTCAAACTCCAATATTAGTTCTTTGGTATATAACATGGTTCTTTTCAAATTCTTGATGCAATTAGGCTAGTTTCCCATATCCTCATATAAAATCAAAGGTTTAAAGAAACAATATACAAAGACCAGAGAAATCTGGAAATGGTAAATCTGTTAGATCATCTGAAGTCAGATAACACTAAAGAACTATTACAAATGTAATTTTATAATATTCTATCTTGAAAGAAAGAAAAACTACTAGAAATATTTTCCATGCAAATGGAACATACTGATAGCAATATGATGAGTTAAGTTAGAGAGTTTAATAAATTCAGAGAATGTAAAACTGGTAAGTTGAAGGTAAGTCAAAGTGTTCTGCCTGCTGAATGTACAGATGCTACTTCAGTAAATGCAGCGGTCACTCTTGATTCTCTCCTGTGGCTCTTCCAGGTGTTTCAGTGAATGCAACATCTGGAGGATAGAGCACATTCTTACTCAGGTCATCTATTGTTCTGTGGATAACAAATGAAGTCTTGTCATTTTAACTGTGTGTTTGCTAGAAAATTAATGTTAAAAAATATGGAAACAAAGGTGCTGAATAGTTCCCTGTTTAAAAAAGTCATATTCAGCTTAAAAATATAATACTGTTCTTCCATTTAAGTGGTACTTTGGAGAGGCTATCTTGTATAGAAATGGAGTTAGAGCTTGTTCTCGTTCACAGTAAGTCACAACTTTACTTCCATTATTTTTCTCTTTGTTCGCTTACGATGGCTTTATCAGATGCATAAGATAAAGTATGGCTGCCTGCTAAAGTGATTGTGCTAAGCATGCAAATATTGCAGTGGCTCACCTCCTTCCCCTTCTCCTCCTCCCCCCCAAAAAAAACCTAAAAACCTAAAAATATATATTGAGCATTTCACACATTTTTAGAGTATCCTTTTTTTGTTTTGATGCATTATGAATATTTTTTAAAAGGCTCCTCAAAATACACTTGTTATCTTCTACGCACTTGCTCAAAACAAACATATCTCAGAATTAGTCAAATATTCTATTTCCTAAAAATTTTAAGCATTGCAATATGGAAAATCTGACCAGGACTGTAAGTGAATTATCTACAGTGCTATATACAAAAAAAAAAAGAGATTATGCTGAATTGACAATTAAAATCTTTAACCACACAGAAATGTCTTTTGCTAACCCACTAAAAGATAGGTCTGTAATATTGGGATTTTCCAACAGTATAAACTATATTGCTGCCTCAAATTAGTAAAATCTATAAGCATGTGAGTATCTGTGTGCGCGCTGCATACTCCAGCATACATTAAATGCTCCCTAGAAAACATTAAATCATTTTCAGTCTGAAAAACAAATGTGGAAACAGAAATCTAAGTTACAATTATAGGGAAAAGAGATATCAGAATGAGAATATTTAGGTGATTCACACCTGTTTCACCAATATTTAAACTTAGATTGTTCCCTTCTGCAAAGAGAATATACTCATCTTTGCCAGTCCTCAGGTTATGTAGTACAGAAGAGCTGTGAATTTGCTTCTCATCCCTTCAAAACCATGCTATCCCAAAGAGTCCATTTTCTAGACCCTAAATTAATATCTTCATGTGCAATTTCCCTTTCTATCTGGCTCAATTTTAAAAGATTACATTAGATAGGAGAACATAGTCATAATAATTTACAATTAGTTTATTTTTAAGCACTAAGAATATAACATTGATATTGCAGGCAAATTCTACTGCATCCTCCAGAAGTGGCTTTGATAAAATGTTTACTTTTTCTTCACTAAATCTACTTAGCTCCATAACTTTAGCTAATTTTAGACAGAATGGAATTCTAGCTCTGAAGGGTATTGACATGAATTGAGATATATCTACTTCTGTCTTTGATCTCTGACACATGCATACACCAATCAAATTATTCCATCATTAAATTACTCATGAATAAAATGGTCTGGGTTTATTTTGCAATAAAATTTTGGTAACTTTTCTGCAGCAAAACTTATCAAGATTTGTAAAATGAAATACTAGTGTTTTGTAATTCAAAATTGAGCATACAAAATAATGGTGTAAAATTACATCCTAAGTTCAACAACACTGTAATGGAAACATATTTCTATGTGCAAAGGAGTAAATTGCAAAGGCACTTAGATAAAAGTGTCCAGTGTCATTTTAATTGCAAAATTTTCTGTCACTAATGAAGTCATTGACAAAGGCAAAGGTCAACATTAAGCGCTGTCAAATCTGACTACCTGATGTCTAAACATCTAAAATGTTTATTGCTTATTTGTTTAGTTATCTGAGTTACTAAGAAGATCTAATTTCTGATGAATCCTATTTGCCTATAGACTTTCAGCCATGTGTATCATTAGCTCTTAATCTGATATTTTTTGGCCAAGATTCAGCATAATCTTGGTCTTACATTTACTCGTCTAAACTTCATACAACTATGACTTTTTGTACTTGAGTACATTTTTTTTCAGTCTTGGCTATAGATGATATGATTTGGACTGTAATGTCTTTTTGAGATTTTCTGCCCAAGTCAAATAGTAGGACAGACACAGAGCTAGAAGTATAACCTAAATGTTCTATGTTATGGTGTAGGATAGTAGTCATTTATTTATTATTGATTGAGTGAAGTAATATGGGCTATAGCTCTAATGTTTCGTTTACTCAGAGAATGAATTATCATGTTTTTGTTGTTGAGCTGACAACGTTTGATTTAAACAATATATTCCTTGTATAAGTGTCAGTAATTTTTAAAAGAGTCTGTTAGAAAAGCAGGTGCATTTTTTTCATTTTGAAACATAATAAAGTCGGTTATTGGCCTCAAGCAATATTAGGATTTAAAATAGGAACTACTTTGAAGCAACATGGTCACACCCAGCCTCCAGGTTATTAAATGTGTTTTCTCTCTCTAGCTTCCTAAGTATACCTCACCGTTTAGTGGAATTCTCTTCTATTTAGTTGTAGGCATTGAACCAGACTTCCATCAGAAACATAAAACAATGTATGCAAAATGTGGAAAAAATACAAAGCAGATTATAGGTAAATAATATTTTTTTAGTTCCATATCACAAGCAGGAATAAATTTATGAGCTTTCAACAGGAGCAATAATATGTTCTGTGAATGGGCCATCTCAGAAAGCTGGATGGGAGAACTAGGTTTCTGTCTTCTAGGACTTTCATTTAAATACAGCTTGATCTTGAGCAATTCTTATTCAATAATAACCTGTTAACTAAAAACAAGTTAGTAAATAAACATTTCAGCAAGTCTGACTTTTCAGTCAAAGAAAGATATTCTCAAAACTGGAATCAGTCAATGAACTTTGACACTTTCAAAACTGGATATGAAGGATAAATGTGCCTCTGAAACACAAAAGCAGAAGTATTACCTAGAACTTTTCTTGTTACCCTGCAATTTACTTAAATTCCACTCATGTACCCTAGGATATACCTTGTATATCTAGAAGACTCTGGTTCTGCAGCAACATTAAACAAATTCTATTTTAAAAGCATTTGTTTTCTGTGGATGCACTGGTGGTTAATTCACAATAAAAGACAAGGAATACATTCATATATGTGTCATAGCTACTATTATAATAATATCATTTTGAAAAAAAAAACAGAGTCAAAAGGCTTAATACAAAAAGGAATCTTTCTATTTTAAGTATGGGTGGTGTTAAAGACAGCTCAACCTGGATAGTTGCAGACATAGTGGTAGGACAATAAGAAGTAGGAAGAAAAAGAGGAAGATGCATAGGTGTTCTTTGCTTTATATTTGCAGATAGAAAGCTTTTATTTCTAGTGCTGTCAGCTTACCTTTTTTTTCACTTCCTCTGTATCCAACTAAAAAGACCTCAAAAAGGTGTGTTCAATTATTTCAATCTATTCTTTTTCATGTAGGCTTGCTTCAGAATGCTAATATCTTCCCCCTCTGCTACACTCCAATCCCAAGCAAAATCAAGTTTGAACAAGTAATGCTTTCAATATGAAAGTTTTATTTTCACACACAGCCAAAATGACTTATGTTGCACCTGCACAAATGATGTTTCCTGTATTTTATGAAATTGGAAGTCAGCCAAGTTGTATAGGGTTTCTGTAGGTGCAGGTTTTTAACATATCTCTTCCCAGCACCACCTGCTTCAATGATTTGGGTGTTCCCCTCAGGTAGGTCACAATTTAAAACATGTTAGTACTCAGATTGGCCACACCTAGAGATAATATGCTCATTTTGACAACGGTTGCTTTATCCAAATATGACATGATATATGTTACTTATTTTTGAACTTTGCCTAACTGTACTTGTTGGTGGATGGTAGGGGTATCTGGTACTATTACACAGAGATTTCTAACACATAACACCAGATCCAATTAGGAGATAATCAAAACCATTTGGAATAAAGGAATGGGAGGCTGAATGAGCCTAACAGTCCAGTTAGTCCATTATCCTGTAACTACCTGTTACATCAGGTAGTAGCAGGCACTAAAGAGAAAAGCACAAGGAATGCTGCAGAGGTCTGTAAATTTATTACCCTAAGGTGCACATAGGCAGGGTGGTATGTGGGAATCTAGCAAGCAGTGGAGATGCTTTTTCACCTCAAACAACACAAACTTCATCTCCCACTGGTATCAACCCATGACCTTCTGCAGCTGGTTGCTTGCAAAAAAATTAACTTAAGCCTGATGAAGAGTTGCAGGTCTGTCTATTGGACGAGTGGGGAGTTCGGGGTTGAGGGTAGATGGGTGAGGGATGGGGGGAAAGATTCAATCCTAGTAAGTTGTCTATTTTTCTTCTTTAAACAGCTTTTGTTTGGTTAATTGGCGCCGTAGGCAGATAACCAGTTTTCTCCTGTGGAGGGATTAGCAGGATTCCATTGTTGACATGTTCTAATTGTTAATTTGCATGCTTGAGAAAGATCATGGTTGTGATTGTGAAACCTGCCAGGGTTGAGGGTTTTTGTTTAGAGAAAATATTTTTTGCACTTAATTAATATCTACACAGTATCAAGTACTGAACAACATCAAATGCAGCTAGGAAGTATATTTAAAGAATAGATATCTCTATTTCTACTTTTTGCAAGCAGTTCACGTCCACCTCCTTCTCCAGAGGAAGTTGGATAAAACCTATGCCAAAGTCTTGTAATAGCTTTCACGATTGCATGGCAAACCCTGCTTCTGTCACTGTTCTCAGTTCATATACCCTAGGAGTTCCCCTTCATTATCTTTACCATTCCCTTCATAATAAAAATAAAATATAGATGAGTTCTCAACATCAGTTTGAGGTAAGTTCATGAGGTACTTTGAAGTCTTTATATGAATTAACAGGTCTGATAAACCTGTGTGTATATGGGGAAAGGAAGTCTAATCTTCAGAAATTCCTGGCAACTCATCAGAAACTTGCTAAATGCCTAATCAGAGTGGAATTTTTATCTCATTAAGTTAAATTGGGCTAAAACCTTTTCCACAGCTAATCAGCATTTCTGGAAAATGCAAGAGAAATTTCAGTTACTTCTTTAGAATTGTGTGATACATTTATAGAATTACTGCTTTGCAAAGATATGTGGCACTAACCTAGTCCTCAGATAGATAGTATCAATCACTCTTAATTTTTATTCCTTCATTACTCTGCTCCTTGTGTTTCATTAGTATACAAATAGTGAAGAGAAGAGATATAGCCTTTTGAATTTCTCATGGAAAAACTCTGCTCCCTTGTGGTCTGTGGAGCTTTTTATAGCTTCAGTAACTGATGGCAAAGTCCTCACAAAATGACAAAATGTCCTCCCATGAAAAGATTTCATACTAGTTTAGTGAAGTTAAGCAGTTTTCTTCTCTGCTCTTTTGGGATCTAAAATGAGAAATCAAAATATCTACAAAGTTAACTTCCTATGATCTATGAGAGAGTGTTAGAATCATTGGTGTGAGTGAAGAGAATATGATATTCCTCCACCAAATAGTGTTTGGCAAGTGATATACCATTGAGCACTATTAACAAATGCAGTTCTTTTTACTGACTAATGAGAGAAAGAGAAAAGCCAGAGAATGAACACAAACCAAATACAATATGAAGTCTTTGCTAATGAATCTTTTGTCCCAGTAACATTTTCTAACACAGGATAAAGGTCCCTCTGAACATGCTAAATTTTACTGAAGATTGCATTTAGACTTTTGGAAAATTAACAAATTTTATTTGATCTAACTGTCTTAGTAACCTTCCATCATAAATTTCCTTCTCTTCATAGTTATTCCATGTAGTTCTTGTCCCAATAAGGCAGTTAGAAAACACATTACAAAACTTTTAATATTGTGTTGATCTGTAATTAGCATGTTAAATAAGATCAACAGTAAATGAAATAGATAGGTGACATAGGAGCATTAGCTTGTTGGAAGGCGTTCACCACGACACAGCTGCTGGATGTTTATGGAGTGAAAGAATGTTTAGATAGACAGTTTGTAAATTATCGGAGATTCTCTTCCAGGCTCTTGGACAATGTTATGTTGGTCTAAGAGGAGATATCACTTGGGTTATATCTGGTAAAACTACATACTCCCTGAAAAGTAAAAATGATGTGAGTGATCAGTTACTGTGTTCATGCTATTTTAGCAACCCAATACTTCCTGCTGATATTGAGTGTTTACAGGACAACATTCATGAGATCATTTCTCTAAATGAAGAATTTATCCTAATGATAATATCCTATTAGGTAGATGGTCTATAAAACAGAATGCTCAGTTGATCCACATACAGAATATTAGTAAACTCTCCCCCAAAAAAAATCCAAAAAAAAAAGAGAAAACACTGAGAGTGTGACTCTCTGTTTGTACTGCTAAGGCATTGGCTGAAATGAAAATGTCTTAGTAGCCTGAAAGCTGAGGAATGCAGTATAATGTGCATGCAAACAAAAATGTTCTCTTACAATTTCTAGGTCTGCATGCTTTGTTTGAAAAATTTGGATAAAACTTCAGATTTCTGAATTATTATGGAAAGCATTTGAAGCTTGTGCATCTTCTGTGCTATAGCTCTGATGTTGTCACACTAGGACAGATATTAGATATAGATATTATGTATGTATTGACAGGGAATATTAGTTAAGAATATGCAAAATTGTAGTGGTTAGAATAGTATAAATAGAAGAAAAAGCTGTGATCTTGAAATCGTCAGCTTTGCCTGTTCACTGACCATGGTAATCAGGCATAGGCAATTTTAATTGACTGTTTGTAGATCAAAAGTAGCACTGGGCCTCAGAAGTCAAATCAGAGTGGTCCCAGATTGCAATGTATGCAGTTTACTGGGTCACACCAAAAAACTTCATTAGTAGTAAAACATGTCAAAATTAGTCACTTAAGAATGTAAACAGCCCCAGAAACAGGAACGAGCAGGCCTCCAGCCATCTGCTTTGTGTGTTAGTCCTGCTTTTTCACTGTAGGCACTGATTTTTGTTCACTCAGCCAGATGATCGTTGTCTTAGATTCAGCTCAATGTCCCAAAGTAGCAGAGAGCTGGAGATGTCAACAGATTGCTATGCCTTCCGGTAGGGGCACAAGTCTCTCCGCTCAGCAGGGAGGAGCAACATCAACAGCTGGTACATCACAGGACCTCTTTTCCATCTTCTCTTCTCATTTTTGCTACAGATGTGAGAAGCAAACGATCTTGTCATTATTAGCAAAGGCACCCTGGTGTAACTTCACACTCTTTTTAACTCGTCAGTGACAAACCGCCCTCCCTCACTCTCCCCCTCTCTCTGCCTTCTTCTCTCCCTTTATCCCCAAGTCTCCTCTCTCTTATTACTCTGATCATTGTCCTTATGACATTCTGACCATTCCTTTGAATTTGTTCACAACATATAATTTTCATAGAAAATTATAATTTCAACCTAATACATGTATGTGTGTCTATGCTATACATGTATATATAGACATACATACGTATGTCTGTGCATATATGCAACATCTTTTCATATACACACACTCAATGTATATTTGCCAGTTCTGTACCAACTGACTTCTATGGTCTGAATATTTATTCTATGAGGCTAGGTTGATTCTGGTCTCTACATAAATTTAGATGGTGTTTACAAAGATTTTTAAAGCTGTTACAATTAAAGCTATGTAGAAAAACACAGATATCTGAGACTGAAGGAATTAATTGCTTTCGTTCCTTCCCCCCAAGAAAAAGCCCCAAATCCCATAAAGTATACACCAGCCAGACAACCAGAAAACAAATGCTAAAATGATTTATCAGAAGAAAATGTCAGCAAACCTCTGAACAGCAGTGCCAGCATCAACTGCTAGTTTATATGAAAGAGTCAGGAGGGGATTAGGCAATTGCTTTGTGTAGAACAAACCAATGGTTTCAAAAATTTAGTATTCAGACAGTTTATTTAATTAAACTGTTTTAGTATTTCTGAAATTTAATGGAATTTCAGGAAAGTTTAAAGGCAATGACTAGAAGATAAATTATAACACATATACAGAAAGCGTTGATTTCTGCATTAAATGCATACTATTTCAAAAATGTTGTCAATCCCATCAATACAATTATAAACAAAATATACGGATGTTCTCTACATGATGATGCTAGTGGAAAAATCATGCTAACTTTAACACAAATTCTAGATAGTACTGTCTTTACTGTATAGCCATGCTTAAGAGATAATAGCGACCAAATTGAGAGGAAATGTGCAAAGCCAGAGATGCAAAGACACTGTCAGAAGTAATGAGTTATTGCAAAATCATGTACGGAGAAAAAAATGGCATTAAGAATTTACATACTGGTAATTTCGTTTCCCAATGAAAAATGCAAAATGATAAACATCTTTGCATGATAATGAATTAGTTAAAATCATGGAAGTTAGTTAAAAATAATATTGCAGTATATTTACTAGCCACTGAGAGTCAAGTAGAAATATTTCATAAGGACAGTGGAGTATTTTTAGTGAACTTCCTCTACCTTTCAAGATTCTGGCTGGTAGAATACCCTGGAGAGAGAGTATTAAACTTACTAGGGCCCTGCTAAGATCAAATATATGGATCTTTCTTTATTCTGTGTAGGTTACTACCTCTATTTCTGGACTTAAATACCATGCTGGTCTCCTAGACAAAAATTAGGTTTATTATCAAACACAGGCACACAGATGAAAATTTTCTTCTCAGTTATATGCCTAAAATATAAGAATAATATATATCCTTCTATCTTTAACAGAGAACATGACTATGTGGGGAAATAGGGATAAGATCCATTTATCAGGCTATCCATAACAAGGGTATGGAAGGAGAAGGGACCAGCTGGTCGATTAAGTTCTTTAGTGTTTTAAGAGTCTTGATTCTAGAGGAGGTTGAGAGGACATCTAAACTACATCCTCTGGGTTAATCATAAATGTCATGGATGCTTTAATGAAACAGCTGCCAAAATAACATGCACACTTTATATAAAATAGATTGTCTTCTCACCTCTTCCCTGTTAAAAAATTGTGTTAAAAATCAGGTCACTGTGCACAAAGAATTGAAAGATTCATGATTTGGAAAGATAGCATGTGAAGGTGAACATGGTTCTGTGATAATGGTGGCCAGCATACTCATCAATACAGTAGTGCTTTGGGTTAAAATGACTCAGGCATCAACCTATGCCTATGTATTCGTACGCCACTATTACCACACATCTCTTGTTGCCAAACGTGCTCCTGCTTAAAAACTTTGGACTTTACCAAGCTGGGTGTAGTGGCCGACACTCTGGAGGGCTGTGCTGTCATCCAGACGGACCTGGACAGGCTGCAGAATTGGGCAGAGAAGAAACTCATGAGGTTCAATAAGCACAAGTGCAGGGTCCTGCACCTGGGGAAGAATAATTCCAGGCATCAGTACAGATTAGAGTCCAACCTGCTGCAGCTCTGCAGAGACAGGCCTGGCAGTCCTAGTTGACAGTAAGTTAACTATGAATCAGCAGTGCCTTCAGGGCCAAGAAAACCAATGGGATCCTGGCTACAGCAGGAGTGTTTCCAGCAGGTCAAGGGAGGTGATTCTGCCCCTTTCCTGAGCTCTGGTAAGGCTGCATCTGGACTATATTGTGCACAGTTCTGGGTTCCTCAGAACAAGAGGGAGGGACATGGACCCTTCTAGAGAGGGTCCAGCGGAGAGCAACAAAGATGATTAAGGGACTGGAACATCTCTCGTACGAGGAGAGACTGAGTTGGGCCTGTTTAGTTTGGAGAAGGATGAGAGGGGATCTTTTCAACATGTACAAATACCTGAAGGGAGAATGTAGGGAGGAAGAGGCCAAACTCTTCTCAGTGGTAGCCAGTGATAGGACAAGGGACAATAGGTATAAGTTGAAACACGGGAAGTTCCATCTGCAGATGAGGAGCAACTTCTTCACTGGGAGAGTGACAGAGTCCTGGAACAGACTGCCCAGGAGCCTGTAGAGTCTCATTCTCTGGAGGTCATCAAACCCTTGTGGATACCAACTTTTGCCACGTGCTCTAGGTGTCCCTGCTGGAACAGAGGGGTTGGACTAGACAACCTCTAGAGGTCTCTTCCAACCTTAACCACTCTGTAATTATGTGATTGTGTGTGACTTTCTGAACTGACTTGCAGTCAATGAGGATGTATGAAAAAAAATTTATGCACAGAAGTTAGACAACTCACATTTTCCTGATAGCTGCCTTGTGGCCTGTAGGCATATTCAATTAATGATATCATTATATCTAATACTAAAATGACATGCTTTTGTCATTAAAAGTTCAGGTGACATTGCTCATTCCAGTACTTCTGATGGTGTTCTTTCAGTGATTAGATGCTCAGAAACGTGACAGCAGAGCTTTCTCTTCCTGTTTCTTTTCTTAATTCTATAACAAACTTGCTTTGGTAGGGTCAACACCATCTAAATTTTAGTATCTCCTGAAATTCAAGTAGTTTTGGAGAAAAATATAAAATCAAGTAATCTGAAAAATGTATGTCTCTGACAGAGGAAACATTTCAGTAACAATTTTGCTGCTTATAATTTTGTTGCTCCTATAATGAGGTAGACTGAAAAAAATCTATAATATAGATAATACTGTGATTCTTCTCTAAAAAGAAAAGCAAACTAGTTTAAACTGGCCAGTATCTTTCCAAAGGATTTTTATAGACAGAAACATTACAGAAATTGTGATGGAAAGAACAATTTGTTTCTGCACAAAAATATATGAACAAATCCATGCATCAGTCAAGTATAATCATAGAATTATACAAATATAGAATGCTTAAGTTTGGAAGGGACCTCCAGTGGTCATCTAGTCCATCCCCCCCTGCACACACAGGGTCATCTAGATCACGTGGCACAGGGGTGTGTCCAAGTAGGTTTTGAAGTTCCCAAAGGAGACTCCACAATCTCTCTTGGCAGCCTCTTCAGCAGGTCAACCCCTACTCTGTACTGGTGTCCAGGGTTATTCCTCCCCAAGTGCAGGATCCTGCACTTGCCCTTGTTGAACTTCATTAGATTTTTCACTGCCCAGTCGTCCAGTCTGTCCAGGTTCCTCTGGATGGCAGCGCAGCCCTCAGGGCTATCAGCTACTCCTCCCAGTTTGGTATCATCAGCAAACTTGCTGAGGG
>JAUBOD010000166.1:433938-466693 GCA_032353885.1 Nothura maculosa
CTCATCCACGCAGGTCTCCTGCCCCCTCTGCCTGACTTCTTATGCACAGGGATGCACTGTTGCTGGGCATGGAGGAAGTGCTGCTTGAAAACTAACCAGCTCTCCTGGGCCCCTCTTCCTTTTAGAGCCCTAGTCCATGGGATCCTTCCAAGGATGTCTCTAAAGAGTCTAAAGTTGGCCCTCCTGAAGTCCAGGGTGGAAAAGCTACTTACTGCCCTGCCTCCTCTTCCTGAACTCCACCAATTTGTAATCACTGCAGCCAAGGCTGCCCCCCACCTTCACATCTCCAACAAGGACTTCTCTGTTTGTTAGGATGAGGTCCAACAGCCCACCTCTCCTCGTTGGCTCCTCCACAACCTGCGTCAAAAAGTTGTCATGGACGCACTGCAGAAACCTCCAGGACCGTTTATGCCTCACTCTGCTGTCTTTCCAGCTGATGTTGGGTAAGTTAAAGTCCCCCATGAGAATCAGAGCCTGTGACCATGAGGCAACTTCCAGCTGCCTGTAGAAGGCCTCGTCAGCCGCCTCCTCCTGGTCAGGTGGCCAGTAGCAGACACCCACCGCAATGTCTCCCACGTTGGCCTGCCCTTTAATCCTTATCCACAAGCTCTCCACCCGCTTATCATCCACTCACAGCCTGAGCTCCATGCATTCCAGTCGCTCTCTCATATACAGAGCAACTCCACCACCTCGTCTTCCCAGCCTGTCCTTCCTAAAGAGCACAGAGCCCTCCACGGCAGCACTCTAGTTGTTAGAGCTATCCCACCACATTTCTGTGATTCCTATGAGATCATGGTGCTGGGACTGCACACAGATCTCCAGTTTGTCTCATGCACTTTATTGCCCATGCTTCGCACATTAGTGTACAGGGAGGTAATCGAACCTGCAGGTTTCCCAGGAGGAGTGAAAGAGGACTCTCTATAATCATGTCCCACGAGCACTTTGCCACTACCATACGCCCTTTGGTCGCCAGTTGACTTTCGCTGCGTGGGATTGATTGCCCTGTCAAATCACTACAAGTCCCACACACTTCTTGTCCAGCCATTTTATCCCCCATGGTGTGCTTACCTGGGACAATCTGGCAAGGAAAAGTATCTTTTTACTCAGACAACAGAAGAAGAAGGGTAATAGAAAATATCTAGAGATCATGCTGAGTTTTTAATATATTCATCTTTGGAAAAGTTGAAGAAGCTTTTGGTGGGGAAACAGAAATCTCTGACATACTCTTGTGGTAACACAGAAGAGGTTTGGGTCTTCAAGAACATGGTCATCATAGCTATAGACACAGATTAAACGATTCATTATTATTCAATTGCTTTCTTTTATTTTCTTTTCAGAAATTCCTCTAAGAAAATAAGGAAAATTGGCATATGTATATCCTATGTATGTATGTATGTAATATAATGGATAACTAATCTTAAATCCAGACTTACTCAAAAATAAGAAATCTAAGTTCTTTAGGGAAGAAAAAAGATGCTTTGCAAAATAGTGTCTCTATTTATACGAAGTAATAAGTGTAATGAGTGCTGCTTAATCATGCTTCATTTAATGTAAAATATCAAATAGTTTTTATAAATGCAAATAAATACTGTTTATATTATTCCAGTTTAGTTCTGCTCCATGAAATGCATCCTCATCTCTTTTTATTTCTTGCCTAAGTACCAAAAATAAGTCAATTTGGTAATAAAAATGCAGCAGTGCTTAGAAGTAAGAAGATTTGTGAAATGTTTATTGGGAAAAAATAATGCAGCAAATAAAATACACTGGATCAGAATAAATTGCTGATATCAATTAGAAGTATTCTTTTGTCCAAAATGAACATGCCCCATATGACAGCTCTATTATCTTAAAAAGTATAAAATGGGAGTTTCATGCAGTGTGATGCAAATCATCGTTCTGCTTAAGGATGACTTCAGAGTAGTAAATTAAGATCTTGTCTAAAATATGATTCATCTTGTAAGACAGAAATGATCTGGGCAGCTTCAGAGGCTTAGGTTAAAGCATTCTTCTGCTTGAAAATTTCAGGGATTTTTTTTTTTTTTGGATTAGCATAATGCTCTTAATTATAATTAATTATGCCACTGTCACAGTGCAAGCTGCTAGGAATTATATTCAGCCCTATGAAGAGAGAAGCCAGATTTTTTTTTAAATTTGTGTGGGTTATCTGTAAAAACACATAACTGTGCAGAAGCCAGCATACTTAGTGTAAGGTCAAGTACCTGATAACAAGTGTTGCTATTTTGTCTCAGAACACATCAGATGCTGCTAGCATAGGCAAAACTCGGTTGATGAAGGCAACCAAAGAATCCTTTACTATGACATCTATTTCTTTCATAAATTATTTATCACTACGACTTGCTTAGTCCAAATAAGAAGTGTCATAAAACATCCAGACTAGGCAAAAACGTTGTGTTGATAAGACCTTGTGTGGGGCACAAGCTTCTAAGAGCGGAAGCAGCTGGACCTTCTAGTCCCCAGTCCCTTGCATTTGGCAGAGGGAAAATGCAGGACTGGGATTCCCAGCAGACAGCTCCCTGCTGCTCTGCTTCGAACACCTCTGGGCGGTGCGCCTTCTCAAGTTGCCATTTTCTTTTTCCCTCAGGGAACAGTCATTGCTTTTAGTTAGCTTCAAAAATGCCTTCTGGGACCTTTGTCAAGATGTGTATTAATATGGCAATTGCACTCAAATGTCAGCAGAGAAATCAGAAGCCCTACAGACTGTTCTGCCTTGGAACCGTTGTTACACACGGCTTGTGTTTATAAGGAACACATCCGACAAGAATATCCACTTATCCCACACGTTCTACAAAAAGAAAAACATTTTGGAGGCCAAAATACAGAGAAAATATATTAGAAAAATATTTCTTTTATTTGCATTTGATTTAAGAGATAGAATCAAAAAGGCTGCTGTTGGCTGTTATTTTTAGTTTGCAACTCAACATATTCAGCCTTTAGTACAGTTTAGAAACCTCAATATTGTGCATCTAATGACTTTCTTTTCTTCATTTCGCTGTGATAAAATTGACCACAGTAAAACCAATTGTAATAATATCTCAGGTACTTGACCCAAGGGAAGCTTATATTCGTTAGATGGATAGGATAAATGATACTGATAAGCAGTACATAAGTCCTGTTTTTTAAAAAAAAAAAAGTATATTTTTTTTCTTATTCTGAGCTGTTGGCTGCCTTTCAATAACAGCCTTTCTCTTGCTGCTGAAATTAACTTTTTCCTTTTAATCGTCTCATATCTTTATAAAGACAATCTCCACTCAGGGACAGAATAAGAAGAGACAATTAGACTCGATCTTCTAATTTCTCTGCCAGATCTGCACAAGCAACCAGCAGTAAAAGAGAAATACAGAGGGCAGGCCTATCCTCTAAACTTTTTTTGGATTATATACTTATCTTGGCTTTTTCTTTTTTTTTTCTTATTTAGTGAAATAGGTTAATTCTCATATTTTGATCTGGGTTATGTAGGAGTACGTGCAGTGCGATGTTCAGACTTATCTAAGCATCCTTTTGACATATCTGGGAAAGTACCAAAAAGTACTACTTTCTGCTTATCTAGCTCTTTCACCCAAAGCAGTATTCAGGTTGCATCAGAGTTCTATTTGCAAGAATTTCTGCAAAAAGTAAGAATAGTTTAAAAAAAAGTTTCAGTAAATAAATATGAAAATGGATCTTCTTCTCTAGACGCACATTTAAAAGTAATGAAACTCAGAAAAATAAAAATAATAATTGATGGTTTATAACAAAATAAAATTGTACTTATTGTACAATTTCAGAGACATTGAGGTACAGTTGTACCCCAAGAAAAAAAAGCACTGATAAAGAGTATTAAAAAATTGCCTAGCTCTTTGCTTTTTAATTAAAGTATTACCCTACCATTCTTTTCTTTTTCTCCTTATTAATCTTTACCACATTCTCGTACTTTTCCTGTCTTGTCCATCTTTGTATTCTAAAAGCACATTTCAGTTTGCAAAATAAGTCTATATTTACATATTGGAAAGACATTTAACTTATAGAAATTTCATTATACAGTGTTTACAATTCAAGAAGCTAGACAGCTTTTAAATTTGTATGAGCAGCATATGGGTGGACACTCTCCCTAAGGTTTTTTTCTTTTAATTCATTCTGTACATAATCCATATTTAGAATTACTGCTTTGATACCAAGCACTCTATGAACTCACTGAAAAATTAAATAATCACATCTGTAAAGCAATTGTAAACACTTCATATTGTAAAATAAAACTAAAAAATCTGAACACTGCATTTTTATACGAAAGGAATAGCACTATAAAAATACTCAGTCTTATAATCATATAATCATAAGACTGAGTATTTTTATAGTGCTATTCCTTTCTTATAACATAAATATAACCTTCCAGTATGTTATTATACCTTTATTTGTCTTCAGGTTTTACTTGCAAGCACTGTTGGCTGCATGGCATGAAGGTCATTTTATGGAAAGTACACATATCAGATGTGACAAAGGTAACGTACTACTAGAGCATACTGCACAGTTGAAATAAATAAGTCTAAAAATGCATTAGCTTTTACAAATGTTAGTTTTAGGAAAATAGTGACTGAAAAATAATCATTATTGCCAGCTTCTGTCATATATACTTTTAGTTTTGTTAACCTGGTATTTTGCATTTTAAACAGAAAAAGAGAATCTTGTCTGTATTTCATAGGAATAACTTCATTGGAATAGCATAAACTTTCCAAGTGGACCTATTTGTTCTCATATTTTTATCCAGCACAAAAACTATGCTTTTTGGGGAGGTTTTGTTTTTCTTTCATAAAATGCTAGTCACTTAGAACACGGCAGCATTTGGAAACTAAGCAGCTTTGCTAGAAATCTGGGCACAGTATTCCAGTTAAGTGTATCCAATTTAGTATGAGAATCTGAAGAGCCCTCTATTCCGGACAGATACTTGCAGCATTTCTAAAGGTTCTTTGATTAATTGAGGTGAAACCACCCTGTATAACAGGGTCAGCACACACAAGCTTTCATTATTTTCTTCATTTACATCAATTAGAATTATGGAGGGCCTGGGGCTACTCCTGACTTCTGAAAACATGATCTACACCTAGGTAAGGTTTAAATAGAGCAATGAAAAAGCTACATCATATTTCATTAACAAATAAAACTGATTTATTTCATCAAGAGTAGCAAGATTTATGTTTGATTTATTGCTAAATTAAATCATTAACTTATATCACCCAAAGTGAAGAATTGCATATATAATATATATAGAATTATATCTATCTATCTATCTATCACCCAAAGTGAAGAATTAACTTATATCATTAATTTATATCACTCACTCTGAAGAACTGCAGGTGGATGTAAACTTGGAGCAATCAAACTAAAGATAATTCCTTTAATTTTTGCGCAGACTGCAGTCAAGAAGGAACATAGAATTCTGTGGATTTCAGGATTTTTTTTTCAGGTAGCCTACTTAAGTGGTATGCAAACCAATGATTTGTATCATGGCTTAATTGGAGAATAGCTTTACATGACAAAAAATAAGTAAAGATTCTCTAACTTGAAAGATGAATGAAATGAGTAGGTCTGTCACACACAGAGGTGACATAATGTATCACAACAGTGAAATATTCCACAAGTGAACCAAAATAAATATGACATTAATAATAGTGGAGTTTTTCTATGGTCTAGATATAATAGCAGATCTTTGCCCTGCAGAGGTTTTGTCCAAGGCGAAATCAATGTTGCACTTTGGTATAAGTTACTTCAAACTAATGTAGCTTTATTCAGCAAAGCAAAATTTGACTTACTAAGGGTTTTCATCATGTGTAAGGCAACTGCTAGCTACAACATTAGTGTTTATTATAAATTCTGAAAAAATGTTAGTAAAATTATTCTATATAGTGGAATAAAATCATTCGGTAAATAATATATAAATAATAATTTATGTCCCTGAATCCATCTTTGTCTTCTGCAAACCTATATATTCTTTATTTTGTGCTGGAGAGGTTCAGCTAACCATATTTTTTCCCCATTTACTTTCCATGTGTCTATAACAGACTCAGTGTGTTACTGGGGAATATATATGGAATATACATTTTTCATTCCATCTATTTTAAGTTGTAAAGATAATGCACTCTTCCTGTTTCCATTAGCACAGAGAGTTTTCTGATTTATTTGAGATTTTGCACCATGTCTAGGTTCTTGTGCACATTGCCATAGAAGAATGTGAGGAGTTTAGATCTCTGAGGGAGAAAAGCATCTTGGCTTTGAGGGGTCACTTAACAAGAACCTTCTATAAACCACTGAAAATTCCTTATAATAAGCATATTTGAGGACAAGAGGCAATACAGAGTACATAGTTGAGGACTCTTGAAAACTTAATGTCTGAACAATATTCAGCACGAGAAATACACAGTGCTGCTCTGCCTGCACTTTAACAAACTTCTTGCACATCACTCTGACTATAAGCTTAGTTCTAGAAGCTTTAATTAATGAAGTGGTAAGAGAGAGGAGGCTACAAACTGCTTGGAAGCTTGGTAGTTGGCAAAGCTCAACTGTTCTGTTGTTTCCAGTATCACTTTGAGCTTGAAATGAAATGAATGTTGAAAGTAGGTGTTACAGTTGATGGTGAAATATTGCATGCAATTTAGATTCAGTAAGGTTTCTTGGTCCACTCGAGGCTATATGAAGATTGCCCTCACAATAGAAAGCATTTTTCCATGTTATGACTTACTATATAAGCACCAGATAGCTGAACCAAATTCAAATAGTACAGCTATTAAACACTGAGGCAGTAATGATTATCAGAATATGTATTTCTCTATTTACAAAAGTTAAAAAAATTTAACAGCAGTTCTCAGAACTTGGTGTATTTTGCCTTTGTATTCAATCCAGACACTTTCTGTAAACTGTGACAAAGACACACAGTATGTTGCATGTATTATCACAGTTCTGACTACAGGAAGTCTTGAGGGGTGGGAGAGAGATATTTCTGCCATATGATCAACTGTAAATGAAATTATGACAGAATCATTGCTCCCTCAGATTCTCTGTGTTGAACTCCCTTTTATGAAGTTGGAAAGAATTTATTTTCACACAGAACTTTGCCCTGAATTGATATTATAATGATTCTTGTAATTTTGGTCTTTTTCTATATCTGATCTGATACGTTAGATATTGACAGTAACTTTGAACACATGTTTCTTCTGTAGATTTTGACAGAGTGCTGTTATTTCCTGTATAATAACAGTTTCAATTTCCTGTTCATTATTTTAGTTTTTCATACAATGATCACAGAATATAATCTTCAGGGCAGACTGAGTATAGTTTGATCTATAAAGATGGCTGATTAATGAAATGATTAAACTCATTCTTTTTATCTAACAGATAACACTGAAATGATTACACATCCCTCTTCCTTTAATAGAGCTGGGTTCATGAATATAAAATAAGAATCAGGTTATGTTTCTGAGTTTTTTAAAAGTTATCAATCTCTAATTTAATGCAGGATTGCAATCAAACAACACAAGAAATTTAAACAATATTTTCTCATTATATAATTTTGAAACTGGTAGAAATTTGATTTTTATGAATGAGATATTGTTGTAAGGTTTTAGCACATTATTTTTACATTTATCTATAGTTAAAAAGATCCCTCTGTGAAATATTACATTACAGAAACAGAATAGTTTGGGATACCATCTAATGTATACCAGAATAGGTACACTGATAGCACTGAAGCAGTTTAGATGCACTGAGTTGCAGCTGTACTAGGAAGTAATGCTGTAGAGTAGACGTTGATCTGTGGGGTGCTGATATCAACTCTATCTCTGGGAGAATCCTAAGGACTAGTTCAATTGTGGTCCTGGGGACTGAACACCTGCCAGCAGTTAAAGCACAGTAAGTGCTTTTGAAGCCTTTTGAAGTATGCCTTCTGGCTCAGTTTCATCTGCAAGTAATGCTCTGGGTGCCTACGGTTACTCTTTGGTGTGAGCCAAAACACAGAAACTCTCATGATGCAAACTACACTACTAGTGTAGATACAGCTCTTACAGTTCTAAAGAATATCTTCTGTATAATTCGGAACAATTCTGTATTGCTGCTGAAATTAGAATGTCTGCTAAATTAGTTTTGAGCTGTATGTTTGCGGATGTCTGTGAGTACTTGCATCTTCTTACTCAACTAATAATGTTTGGTGTTACGGACTTTTGTCCTCTCTGAAATTAATGCAGTGAAAAAAGCCTTTACCAGCTGGGTGTCTATTAATCTATTGGACTATGACATGCTTTAAGATTGGCTTGGGTTTTATGGCAGTCATTAAGCACTTCACAGTCACAGATCAGTGGCAGGTATTACCTGGTTTCTTGGCAGCCACCGGTAATTTTGTATCTTCTGTCTTGTAGCTATCATGAGGCAACCATGAACCCTAGAGTCCAGTGAAGACTCCTCTTGCTCATCTGTGATTTGTGATGTGTGATGAGATATCCTCAGAGACACACAAGCAGAAAAAGAGTTTTAAAAATATGAGTACAAATGTTAATTATTTGTATTCACATTAAAAAGGGGAAAAATGCAGAGAGAATCATGAAGAAAATGACCATTCTCCTCAAAGACATTATTATTGTTATTGTGGAAAAGAAAGACAACATTTCTGCTGGATACATTTAGAAATCTGCTGTTTCTGATAAAAAAAAATACTGAAAAAGATTCTGAATTTTAAGATACTGTATAGTCCTTTGGCCTCTAAAATAAACAGTATACAAAAAAAAAAAAAAAAAGTAATATGCATTTGATTTCCTATGACTTAAGCACTCACATACCTGAACCTATCTATACCCTTTGAAATATCTTTCTGCAAACACCTGATACATCACCAGTCTTTCTGGTATTATCATTCCTAAACTTTTTTCTTTTAACTCTGAAGTTCAAAACTGAGCTTCTTCATCTGAATTCTTTTGGATTCAGTTTGTTTTATTTTGTTTTTTTCATGGAGTATTCTTTTTTAAGATACCTTAAGATTATAGTTAAATACTTACAAATGTTAGATGTTATCTATATCTTTGAAAGAGTGTCATGGCTCTAGCCAAAAGCAGGGACATATTTCCTACAGGCTGGCCCTACAACATCAAATAAAACTTTTCTAAAAACAGTATTTAATAGTAAATTTTATTCAAAACTTCTTCTTCTGTAAAAAATCTTACATTTTCTATCTAGAATTTTTAATTCATCTTATTAAGAACTTTCTATGAAGAAGATGTTTTATGGCATTTCTAAGCACTTTTAAGGGCCTTCTGAGTTCTAGAGTGTGGCTTTGTTTCATGTTTTGGATAAACAGTGGTAAGCAGGCAATTTATGTAGGTCCTAGCAAACAGACCACTGTTAGGAGGTAAGAGTATTACAATGCTAAAGATTCTTGGATGGAGCTGGAAATTTTGAATAGTGTCAGGAAATCTCTAAAATTGCTGCTTTGTGTTTTATTATACATTTAAAGATGACTTTAATTCTCTAGCTTTTATTGAACTCACTACAATTTCTTTTCTGATTATTACTTTTTCTAATTTTTATGTAATTATGAGTTTTTAAAAGAATCAAGATTTCTGTGAGCTGGAAGGTTGATTGTACATTATTGTGACTGAATATTGACCTAATCACTTCAGTTCACTGTTGACTATCACTGACAAGAGGGAAACTCAATAAACCATGAATTAGTTTAGAGCTCTATTTTGCTCAGTTTGTTGCTGTAAGTTGCCTTTTGTGAGCTGCAATATCCACTTCCTGACTGAAAAGCTCTTACTAAATCACAGCAGCAGCCAATTTCAGTCATAACCCATGCAGGGCTGCCCTTTTCTTTGTAGTATTTAGCTGTCATTCAAGTCAACTCATTTCATTAAACACACTGTACTCCATCCTATGAAGGCTAGTTCAAGACAAAATATTTTAAATGCATATTGCTGTTAGAAAAAAAAATGCACTTTAATACTCTCATATATTTATTCTCACTGATAAACAAACAGGGTGCTTATCCTTTTGAAAGATGAAAGACGAGGAAATGTACACATCAAATACCATGACGGCTCATTCAGAAACAGGTGTGGAGTGCTGACTTCAAAACTCTGAGATCTCATGTAGTGGTTCTGAATTTTTTTACTAAGAAGAATCACACAATGCCATTTATAAATATTTCCTCTTTTGAGAAAAAAACCCCTCTATTGCTAGATTATTGATATACCTAATATCTTTTGTATTTTGGTTTATAGTTCAGAAATATTGATTGTGTATCACAATAAAATATCTGAGGAGTTATCATTTGTTCTGGTTGTGTGACAAAATTCCAGGGATTTATCTATATAAAATTCTATTGTGTAATATATTTTAGCGTGTAACTGCTGTCAGTCTGCACAAGTTAGAAATACACTAATAGGTTGTTCTCATTCTTGCAAACTTATGGGAAAAATAGATTATTGTTTAAATCAACAATTGTAATTGTGTATATTTTTCTACACATTCTATTTGGAAATGTGCCACAAAATATGCTTTCAATATAACACATTGTGTCAGAGGGCCTGACAGGATTAACTAACTTCTTACATCACAAATCATCCTGTACCGTATAGAGAGATTCGTTCAAATATTCTTGATGAAATTGGAAAAAATATGAATCCAGGAAATTTCGAAAGGGATCAGAGTTCTGCCAAATAGTCAAAACAACCACACATTATGTCCTTTTCAGCATAATAATGATATTGATAATTTACTGATTTCTTCAGAATGGATTTAATAATTATTTGTTCTTCATTATGACATAAAAACAATAAGGTTTCTTGAATTTTAAAGCATCTTTTCTTCATTCCCATTTCAAGAATAAAAATGTATAAACAAAACAGGGTGTGACATCTACATAGTAGCTTTCTGTGAGCTTTTCTATTATGAATGAATCCAAAATTTCTTTATTATAGGAAATTGTGCATGAAGTTCATAATGCTTCCAGTGCAAATTGAATGATTGTTTTCTGAAATCAATTATCTGAATTTATTTTTAAAGATACAGTTCTTAATGTATATTTATTTTGTTACACTTTAATTATAATGCCCTATTATTCCTAATTCCATAGACAAATTATGGAATTAATAATTCTTTCTTTAACTGCAACTTTTTATTGTATTTTACATCTGTAAACAGCAGTTATTTATATATAGCATTTTAAAAGGTGAATATCCTTAACTTGCTTGAGCAGCAGAGCTGGGCTAGAAGATCTCTAGAGGTCACTTCCAACCATTCTGTGATTCTGACTCTTGATTACAAACCCAGGTTTTCTATACTTACAAAAGCAATCAAATTCAGACTGTTGGATGGACAGGTTGTTTTACTATCTGTGAAGCTTGTATCCTCTATTCTAAATTCTGTTTTACTTATAGCTTTTCTCTTCTTCAAACTTGTGGTTAAACTAAAGCTGATCACAAAAGTAGCTAAAGGGTCTTGACTGGAAGCATCACCACCCTGCTTGTCACCAGCCTGTAAAAGTTCCCATATAGTTAAGCTTCAACCTTCAGTGTAGCTCTTGAGCTAGCAAGAAAACAAACAAACAAACAAAAAACTTGCATAATTCAAAATAAAATCTTACTCAGAACTTTATATCCAAGTAGTCAAAGAACCATACAAAACGTAAAAAACCATAACAATGTCTGTAGAAGAGATGTGGGGTAAATCTCCATCACTATTTTGTTCCACACTCATCATGGAGATCTTTCAAAGCAGAAAATACCTCCATTTGCAGGAAACTTTTACCTGATATGCTTTCATTGCCAGCAGATGTACATTCAAGTCTTCCAGTATGCTGCTGCAAAGTATTTGCCTTGGCCAGAAAGGAGTTTCATGGACAATGAACAATTACCCAAGCAATTCTGGTCATGCTGGTGCCAAGAAAGCTTTTCTGGGACATGCTATAGCATTCATATAAGGCAAATTACTGGTCATGTTTTTTGAGATCTTAATTCTAAATAGGCAGAAATAAAGCACCCAGGAAAGGAAAGCTTAGGTTAATCCTTCATAATGCCTATAGAGAAAATGGCACAAAGTCTGTGCAACCACAAATTACTTCACATTTTGAATGGTGCTACAATCCAGTAGAGCTGTCTAGAAATGCGCTGAGCTTGACCTGTGCTGACTGGCACTGTCATCCTTAACAGCAAGGAACTTATGAACAATCATGTTGGCAAATTGCAGCCTCATTCATTTCATACTTAGGCAGTACTACTGGGAATACGGCTATATGATATATTCAGGCAGTGAAATCAAATCACTGGTCTCAGAAATATGGGCAGAGTATGCACAATAAAGCTATACCATGTAGTACAGGCACATGGAGTTCTTATAAACTTCTCTTTTCTAATATTGAAAGTTCTAGTACTAAAGAAGCTGCAGTGCTTGAATGTTTATTCAGCCATACTAGCATTTTAGAGTTTCACTGTTTACTTTTATTAGTATTGTTAATCAGTTGCTCAAGACTTCACTGCATTCCCTTGCTTTCTGTTAGGATTTTTTTTTTGCTATTTTTTCCACATTCTTTTCTTTCACATTTTTTTTTAATAATTTTGACTTCAACATTAAGAGCAAGAAATGATTAATGGCAGACAAACCCTCTCCTCAAAAACTAACAGGTGCTTCACTCTTTCTGGAATGGTCGTTAAAACTGAACTGACTATGAAAATACATAAATATATACTTTTTCTTTAATATATTTTATTTTAGAAAGCAAGACAAGTAAATCCTCCTGGTCTGTGAAAAACCAAGAAATACAAAATTAGAATTGTTTACCTAACAAAACACAGAATCCACAATAAAAGCATCGATAAACCTGTGCACTATCACCATCCCATTATGTTCATTGACTGTTATTTTCGTTGCTAAGGCAGTGAAGATGTGAAAGGAAGTGAAAGCAAGTGAAGAGAACTCTGCTCAAATTCCTGTTCCAAATACCAATTAAAAAGTGTTTACTGATAAAAAAAAGTTAATGTCTGAAAATTCAGGAGACCTCATGAGTATAAACTGGAGGATAAACTCTTTTCTTCCCTTCCCTCCTTTCTTGAATAAAAGTTCCAGTCACTGTGAGTGACTTGAAAGTGTTTCACTTTCAAACCTAGAATTTCTAGCCATATTGAGCTTTAAACATACTATACAAAGCAAGAATTTCAGTGAGATTGCTTTCCTTTACGTGCCTAGGAGCCTGTAGCTCCATATTAAGAGTGCTTTTGAGAGAGGCAAGACATGGTTGCGATTTTTTTTTATCACTACTGACTGACTATATTCCAAAATGCAGTGTGAAACTCTCATTTTCTTTCTTTTTAGATGGCTCTCTCAGCACTGTCATATAGGTATACTGGACCTCCAGAAGATGACTTCCTGTACTCCCCCTGTCTTTACACTGTAGACAGAATTCTGGTAAATCTAAACCTATACTTCATTTTGATATTTTTTTTAACCAGGAGTTGAAAAGACCAAGACAGCTGCAAGGTACTAACGTGAATGTTTGAATTGCCTAGTTTACTACTTAGCGCATCTGGTTAAGAGTTAACTTTCTGGATATTTTCACCAAGAATTTGTCTTGGTTTGGTAATTAGTTGACCAGGTGATAGCTTTCTTGAAGTTTTTTTTTTGTTTGTTTGTTTATTTTTGCAGGGGGTTATGCTGAAAAAATACTTTTCATTATGTCTTTTGTTGCCAATATTGTTTATGGTTATCTCTATGGAGTGAAATTTATGCTTAATTTAAGTAAAATCTAATGATAAGGATGTAGAATTCTGTTAATTTTGCCTGAACTGGGATTGGAGAAAGTTGTTTCAGGGCTCACCTTCTACATTATAATCTTTCCCAGACTTATGAGTAAATTCTCTCTCAGTTGCATCCGCAGGCAAACTCATAAAAAGACCTTCACTAGTTCTTTGTAAATATGGCTTATTATTCCCCTATACCTAATTGCACATAGTATCTTCAGCTTTGCTAAATCTTTTAATTAAAACATGTTAACAAAGCCTTAGAAAAATAAATGAAACTACTCACAAGGAAATTAAATTGAGAAGCTAAGCTCATTTATAATTATTGTATTTCAATTAGCTGGCACTAGGACTCTGTGAAGGCAAAGATAAAAAGAAACTACTATAAATATTTCTGCTGTCCTGTTTGTGAAGTCCACAATATTAATGATGACAATTTAAGGCATGCAATCTTTTTCATGTCAATTACTATACTGAGGAAATCAGTCAGCATTGTATTAAAATGTTCCAAGGCTAGGTCCTTCAGTTTTGAAATGGAGGTTTATTTCTTTACATTCAACAGTACAACTTACACCTCTGTAGGATTCACAGATACTACAGACATTGTATTTAGTTAATAAGACTTTCTGTATTATTCTGACTACAGAATTTTACCAGGAATTTCCTGCATCAGTTCATATCTTTTAGCTAGATGAGAACTATTGGATAACTAAACCACATTTCTCACTAGTATTTATCCATTTTTTGCTTTCAGTTTTATATTGCATTATCTTATATTTCTACATTAAACATTAAAATGCGAAAGTAGTCAGTCAAAGCACTTAAAAAGATCCACTAACTTCAATAAATTAGATAAATAAGATAAGATAATAAGGTAAAAATCCCTTTCATTATCAATTGGCTAATAAAGAAATAATAGCCGCCTTGGTTGCAAAGCTGCATTGACTTGGGGAGTTTGTAATCACAGCTATGCTGGTAGAGGTCTTCCATAGCATTCCTGGTCTGAGCAGTGCTAGCCAACACAAATGTGTGGTGCAAATGAATACAAGCCCTAGTATGTTTTCCATTGCTGAATGCAGTTTCAGGATTTGAACTAGATTTTAATTCCAAAATAAGGAAGTATAAACTTTTAGGGAGCCAGCTCTCTGTGAGTCTACCCCCTCAAATCAAGATGCGATGTGAACTCAGGACTAACTGAGTGAAATGCAAAAGCATATTAAGAATGCTTTGAGAGTTGAGTTTGAGTAGTTTAAGAACTATTGTATTAGTTGGCTATTAATAAAATTCCAGTCACTGCTTAAATTGCACTGAAATAGATGGAACAATTGGGTTAAGGTTAGGTTTAGTTTAGGTTATGTTTAAGAATTTTAGTTAGAATAAGGGGTTAGGGTTAGATTTAGGCTTAGGTTAGATTTAGAGGTAGGGTTAAGATTAGCAAAAAGATTAGGGCTATGGTTCAGAGTAGTGTTTGGGTTACGGTTAGATAAGGGCTAAGGTTATAATTTAGCGTTTAAAGTTAGGGTTAGCATTAAGGTTTAGTGTTAAGAATTTAGGGTGGAGACTAGTGCTAGGGCTAGGATAAGGGTTAGAACTACGCTTAGGGTTAGATGTAGGGTTAGGGTTCAGGTTAGCACTTAGATTTTGAGTTATGGTTAAGAGTTATGGTTATGGTAAAGTTAGGAATAGCATTAGCGTTAGGTTTAGGTTTGGCTCAGGGTTATGGATAGAGTTTAGCATCACAGTTTAGATTTACAATTACGGTTAGGTTCTTATGTTTAGGGTTATGGCTAAGGTTAGGTTAAGGGTCAGGTTTAATGTTAGATTTAGCATTTGGTTTGTGATTAGGATCTAGGTTAGTAATAGAGTTATACTTTGAGTTATTTTAGCATTAGAAATCAGTTATAGGAAACAGTATTGCAAATTATAATGAATAAATTAAACAAAATGACTGTGAAAGGAATCTGGGATTTTCATACTAAAGACACTCATCATTGGTGAATAAGTAATTTCTTACATATGAATAAAAACAAATATGTCTGCTTTTTATCAATATGAAAGTTTTTGCTTCCTTTAACGTACATATACTTCTTAAATGAGATAAGCATTGACCCCTGAAGCTTTTAAATGCCATTTAACTCACTGCTTCAGCATACAACAATTTCTATTACAGGTGCATTACAAAACAATCGGTGAGGAAAGGCACTCAGACCACATGCAGCTGATAGGGCAACCCTGTATACTGGAGAAAAGAAATATAGAGAAGTGATGGTTTAACATACCAGCCGTCAAGCCAGGCCTGGTTTATATTGCCCCTCCCCCAGCTCTCCCTCTTTCTCTCTCTTTGTTAGATTCACATACTCTGCTTTTCCAATTGCTTTAGCCTGAAGCAGTTGACATTTACCCCAGCTAGATAATCGAGGAATAACATTTGCGTTACAGTTTAACATGACCTCTGCCTCTACAGCTCTTTTTAGATTACCTTCCAAAAAAAAAATGGTTGCTGACACCATAGTGAGGCAGGAGGTGGGAAAAAAAAAAAAAAAAAGAGAAGCTTATTATTGCAGTGGCACAGTCAATGTCATGAGAAGCTGCTCTGCCCTTTTCAGTTGTGGGTGAGCAACTATTAAGGAAAAGGTATTAAAAGAAGGAACAACGGTGATGCGAGGAACACACAGGTTAAGCTAAAAGCAAAGGTTAATGGATTGACTGTTACCTGTGTATGAGGCTTAATGTTGGTCTATACACGAGAGAATTGCTTCTAGGTTGTATTTCTTCATGAAACTAAATTAAAGGGCTAATTTATTCCAGCATAAAGAGTTAAGTGCCGCTGTTGTTAGCTTAAAAAAAAAGAAAGAAATAAAAAGGCACTCAGACACAAGGACACATTTTCATTTCAAAATCTTTCCAGTACAGTCTGCAGCATGTTATAAGATGGTAGTGCACGTAAAAAGAAAGATTTAGCTGAAGATATTCACTGATATCTTAAAGAAGCAAGTATAAAATTAATGAAGGAAATTAAAGTAAGTTTAGTATACTAGCTTAACAGTTATTTCACCTTTTTAATATAAAAGATTTGGTTTCAAAGCAGTACAGTTCCCACAAAAATAAGAAGGGTGGATTTTTTTAAAGAACAAGAGAAGAAAAATATCATTTACTATTTCCTCCAATTTTCTATTTTTCAAATTTAAAATTCATTATTAGATGTTACATATCGGTCTCTGCTCTTTCTTAGAATTTTTTTAAGTGAACAGATTAGCATACACCAGTTTATAAAGAGTTGGCAAAAACCGTGAAAGGAGTTATTCTTTTCTAAATTACTCTGTCAAGTTAATATTTTTATCATTAGAACAGATTGTTTTTACCACTCCAGAAGAAGAAAAAGAAAAGTGCTGATATAATTTAATATCTTTATTCTTGTTACACCATGTTGAGCATGCAAGGATGTTCAGTACTTTAAAATTTTGAATTGATGTCACCAATGCAGTCAAAATGTTCCAGAACAGAACTGGACCTTCAGTGTCTGATTGAATGCAAATAAAATCTTCTTGTGCTTAGGATGAAAGAGCAGCAGAAAATGAATCTATTTAAACTGAAAGGAAAACAATAAAGATGAGGTTAGAGCATCAGGGGATTTTTAACTTTGCAGAGGCTGTTTCATCATGGTCAACTTCATTCAATTATTACCACATAAATCTGCATCTTTTTCTTGCTTGCTTTTGATTTTGGGAGGAAAGATTACCAAAGAAAATATACAGAATTCAGAATCATAATTACTGAATTACCAAAACTAATCAACTACATATTGACCTACTGGAATATTATTTTTTAAACAACTGACATTTGAAAAAAAAATGGTTCAATGCTTTACTTGTTACACCAGAAGAAGAGGAGAATGTTCTGTAATTAGAGCCAAGTACAAAGAGTGGTCTTCTTTCATTGCATAATGAATAGAAGCATTAATGACAAGGGTTGTACTTCTAAATGCTTTCAGCTCCTTCAAAGGATGTCCAGCCAGAATAACGTCAAAAGTTAAGCAGACTGAAGGCCTGAGCAGAAGACGTGGAATGAGAGTCTTTGCTGATGCACTGAAAGAGCTCCTATAAGCTCCTAGAAGATACAACAAAAGTTTGCTTACATTAGCTCTAGGAAGCCTCCAACACTGAAGGACTACAGTAAAAAAGTTAAAGAAGAAATATAGCTGAAAGACATAAATTTATGTTCTAGATATGTTGAGTTCAGCTATGGTAAAAGAAACACAGTAATACAGTAGCTATGAATCCCATACAAAGAAAACACAAATGAAAGCACTAAAATAACTGAAATGGAGCCCCACTAATATGATGATTGCTAGCCTTAGTAGCCAAATACAAAATACTGTTATGTCTCATTGATAACAAAGACTAAGATCAAAAGATCTGGTGATTACAATATTGTCATTAATACTCTGATCTTATTCCCATTACTGTCTTCCTCCTTCCTCTCAGCATGGGATAGCTATGCATGACAGTAGCCAACTACTGTACAGAATTTTGATAGCTGCATCTCACACTCTTACCAGATATGAAAAAAACATTTGACACCCATAAACCCAAACATCCTCTGGGAATGAACAAGCCAAGGATACAGTGCTGGAACGACTGACCAGTCTGTGCTCGCTCTCCATGGTTCCATTACCTAGCCTTAGAAGATAAGCTGAGATGTTTAGAGCATAGAGGGGTAGTTATTGTCTCTGCTGCTAGTAAAATAAGGGAGAAAGGTTTGTGTACTAAGAGCAGACTCTGTGTGAAGGCAGAACTGGGAGTCACAATTACACTGAGGGGTTGTCCTACCTTTCCACAGTGACTGCCACACTTTTGAGTGGAGCTAAGGGAAGACACAGGAAAATGATATTGTTTCTTTCCAATTGCTCCTTCTCAAGCACCTCATTGTCCTCCTCATCCTCTCTGTACTCATTTTCCTGCTCCTCCTCTTCTTTCTTCTCTTCTTCCTCTTTCTCCCTTTCCTTCTTCTCTTCTTGTCCATTCTCTCTCCTCCTCTCTCTTCTTTGCTTCCTTCTTCTCACCACTGCAGTGAGTTTGGCTCCACCAGCAGGCACTCACCTGCCAGCCAATGCCCCTTATCCTCCTCCTGGCCCTTGTATCCTCCCAGCCTTGGCTCCCATAGTGCCCCTGAGTATGCCTCCTCTCACATCCCTCAGGCCACAAAACTTCACGCAAGCCAAAGTGCCAGCACATGCAACTCCACTACCCCTTTTTATTCTGATTATCCTGCTTCCTTTTCCTTTATTCCTTTCTGTCACTCTCTGCCTCCCACTCCACCATTTTAAGCACCTGCCCTGCACAATCCCACGCCATCGCCATCGTAGCTCCCTGCAGAGCAAGCCCTAGACCTCTGCTCTGGGTCCCAGAACAGAGCAGCATGATGAGCAGCGTGGAGTCTCATTCCAGAAGAAGGACTCTCATTTCCCTGGGCTGTGCGACCTACTACGGCTCCTGTCTGTACTGGCTGACTGCAGGGAAGCACAGCCAGCCAGCCAGAGGCTGGCTACTTGGCTACTGCTGCCCAGATCAAGTGAGCTGTGGCACACAGGACACTCAGGACTTGCACCACGTGCCAGATCTCATTGTCAACATGTTTTCTTCACAATGATGACATGTTTTTCTTCACAGCCTACGCTCTGCTGATGAGCTGGCTAGGGTAGCATGGTCTATATGTGGGTTGACCCTGCACATGTGCCAAGAAGAGGAATGGTCTGGTCTGCAAATGTCTGCAAGTGAAAGGGAGAGGGGAGTGCTACATGTTAAGCAGGTAACTAAACTTTTGGAAAGAGTACAAAAGGAACATAAAAAATGCATACATTATAAAATATTTAAAATAATTTATGATTTTAAGTTGTTTGATTCTTTCAATGTTTTTAAAAAATCTCCACACTTGGTTTTTGAGTGCGGTCAATTTACATGGAGAAAAAAAAATTGAGCTAGTTGCTCAACCAAAAGGCTAATTTTTTTATTTAGGTGACTACTATGCATATTTGAATCCCTATCATACAACAATGATGCAAATAGTATTTTATTCTGTATGCAGGTAAATACTGTAATTGTTGCTTTAGGGTTTAGTTTTTACAGCATAGGGAGTCTGTATCTTTCAGTTGGATACATTTATTTCAAGGTACTTAGAAGCTGACTTTTATGAGATTATTTAGGCAGTGATTACTTTTGTTGAGAAATGTGTCCTTTACCCCTCTCATTCATCCACTGCTAAGATATTTCTGTTTGTCAGAATGCCTCTATTTCTGATAAATGACTGAAGACTGACTGCTACACTTTATTAAAAAGTAATAACAATTTTTGTACGCACCCTTCACATTGTAAAGGGGGGACCATGAATCAAAGGACACTGCCTGTCTGGGCCTGATAAATGCATCGTTTACCAGCTGAGGAGTTATTTAGGACTGGCTATTAATTTAAATCACATTTATCTTCCTGAATGGGGGGAGGTTGCTGTGATAGGACTGCGAATGACCAATAGTGCAACTAAGTGCACATTATTTATTACTACCACCTGCAAAGCACTGCACAGTATGTTAAAAAAAAAAAGTGCCAATTACCATGGTTAATCTACTCAGGGTAGTTACAGATTTCTTTCTAACACAAGGCCATTTCTACACTTGCACTTCTCTAGAAATTGTTTGCACAATATTCACAATAACTAAAACCAGTCTACTTATGCTGTCCTAAAGCACAGTATGCAATATTAGCATCTTAAGTCTCATGTGCATAATGAAAAAGAACTTTACTCACATGTTCTAGAACTTAAGTTTCTCTAGTGCAATAACACCATGCAAACCACATTTTCTAGAAGATTTTCTCATTTTGTTCCTATTCATCTGGGCAAAGAAAAACTTTGCTGAGGCTTAGGGAGAAATTATACACAGCTGCTCTGGACTGCTGTCATTTAAACTCTTCAGGTAACTTCATACATAGAATTAACATAAGATTGATTAAAAATATCTTAAAACTTTGCAAATGTATAAAGTCAGCATACTGAAGTACCTATGAAATACACTAATGTATGTACTGTGCTCCTGGGCTAAGGTGCCCCTCTCATGGCAGATGACTGAAATTTCTTTTCAGTTTAAATAATTTACTTAGTCCTTGAAGAGTAGCTACTGATTGCAGTGACTGCATCAATAGTGGCAAATGGTCACTCTCTGAAAATTACTGAAAACGGGAATTTCCCCAGATGAATATTGTGATTCCTGTTTTGATTCACACTCCTAATATCTGCAGAGCACAAGGACAGGTTAAGAAGGCTGCAAGCATATGGAGAAAAGAAAGAATCAAAGACATTGAAACAACAATTCTTATCCTCCATGCCTGCAGCAGAATATTGATGCAAAAGATAAGAATAATAAAAACTATGCTTATCTCGTATCATTACATTCATCCTCATTATTCTTGTTCCACACCTATAACAGTAGCCTCCATTCTGATTCAGTGGGAATCTATTTTTTCTTGATGCTAGCTGAGTGTACATCTCCAGCAAATACAACTTTTCTCCACTCAAAATCTTAGTAGTAAGTAGTTTCCTATGAAATTGCATTTAGCAAGCCACTGTGGTGGTAGTTGCTCTTACCTACAGATTTTTAGTAGTACCTCATACTTTTAGCCTCTGCTAATTTTGTCTTGCATATCAACTATCATATCACTGGAGGAACAGCTTAGTAATAATAGGAATGCTTAAAAAAAAAGCGATGACAATTACCTAATTTAATAACTTACACTGATTTTTCTATGAAGATAGTATTTTAAAGCAAGACTGTATTTCCTCCAACCCCAATACACACCTTAATGTTAGCTGACTCAGTCAGACAAAAAAAATAGGAATTAATTCAAGACATTTATCATCAAGAAGTCTTTTAAAATTGGTTCCTCAGTCCTAAAAGTCTATCAACCTGTGAAACTCTGGGAATCTGTCTTTCTTAATCATATATAATTCATGATTATAGCTCTGAGGATTTGTGATCCACAAATTACTTTTGCAATCGAGAGCTGGAGTGGAACGTGTGGACTAAGTCCAATTCCATGCTGTTACAAGCAACCATATCATATAATCTCTTTACGCTTATCAAACTCCTCCTTAAAAGCAATTAGTTTTTTGTTCCTCATCCTCTATGCCCTTACCATGCTTGGGAAGCTGTTCCAGAAAATGATTACTATGATAGATAAAATCATTTTCCTAACTTCCAGCCTAAAGGTAGTTACCCATTTATTTTCATGCCAGCACTGGATTTCAGCTTAAATAATTCTGCTCCCTCCTTTGTGTTTATCTCTAGATGTATTTATAGACAAAATCAAAACTCCTTTTGGCTCCATTTTGTTATATTAAACATGCCAAATAATTTTGGTATCTTTTTGATGTTTATATTCCAGATCATCTTTCTAGTGCTTCTGTATGTCTTCTCCAGTGGCAATTCATCTTTCTTTAAACAGGTACACAGTTCTCTAGATAAGATCTCATTAGAGCATTTCACAGTTGTACAACTGCTTTCCTATCTTTTCTGGAAATATCTCTATAGTATAGCTTAGAAACATACTTGCATTTTTTTTCACAGCTACAACATATCGGCAGCTCACAGTCATATTTGGATCAACTAGACAGTTTAGGTCATTCTTGTCTTGGTGATTTCTGACAGACGAGCCTTTAGCTTGTAGCAGAGTATTTGTATTATTAGTCCCCGAGTGTCTGACCTTGTACTATGTGCTATTGAATTTCATATTCTATTCCTGGAGTTCTCAAGGCTATCTGATTCCTTCACTGTGATATCCCAATCCTCCTCTGTACTGATGATCCATCCTAGGATTGGTGTTATCAATGCTTCTGTGCACTAGTAAGATCCATAATAAAAATACAGCTGCTGCCTTCCTGAAGCATGTCTCAAAACTGGGCCACGGAAAACTACTGCTGTACTCCAGAATGACAGTATCCTTTTTAAAAGCTCTAGTCACCAGTTTCTTTCAGCCAGATTTTTACCTGCGTTGTGTATGTCCTCTGCTGATCTTCAGCTTCTCCAGCTTTACCATTACTGGTCGTCATATTTACAACATGGTTTATTTAATACAGAGTGTTTAGTATCTGAGGATTTTCTATTTGCATAATTTTAGGGATGCAAAGAATGAATTCTCACATTATTTTGTAGTTGTTCCCAGACACCTAATTTCCAACTCACTGTTTTGCAAAAATATATCTGTCTAGATGATGCTTTCTAAGAATATGGAGCTAAACATTTATGAAGCTGTACTGGGAAGACAGGAGAGGAAAGAGGCTTACTGCCTGGTGGGACTGCAGATTTTTACTCCCTTAGAGTAAACACCACTCCCTTAGAGTGGACACCACAGGCTCTGAAGAATATATGGCATAAAAGACTGCATCACTTTCAAATTTCAAGCCATATACCAATATGCCAATTTCCTGTCAGAAGCACAGAATACAATGAATATTTTTAGGTCAAAAGCTACTATCACTTCCTACATTTTTCAAAACCTGGAGTTGTGAAGATTGAATATTCAGGGCAGAATTTGCCCTCAAGAGTTTTCATGTCAATCCTTTGTAATGCAAAGCACAGACAGGTCATCTCCAGATTGGGTCACATTTTACTTCACTTACCACCGATTCCACATCAAAATACTTAAGACTAGTTACATTAAGAAGTAACTGTGATCAACACTAAGAAGTAACTGTGATCATATTTGTTCCATGTTATGACTCTAAACATGTCTTCTGCATACACTGCAGAAAAAATCTTGGCCCAGTTAATCTTTGAGGTTTGCTTTTAATCTGAAGAAAAGATGTGCATATATATCCCCAGAATTACATGGAAAAGATCATGCTACTTGTTCTATTGCTTCAATTCTTTCCATTTTACCACAAAACATTTTGTCTGTACTCAGACTGTGCTCTTTCCTCTGCTAACACTGCATGTATTGCAAAGACAATCAGTTCTAATTATCCCCCCCACTTAACACATCGCCATACCCAATTAATAATGCTCAGTGATGTATGAAGCTGAGTTTACATTAGTTTTCTAATACATTAAACTGCTTTATGTCTTGGACTTTATAAATGTGTCACTAATTTATAAATACTTATGTTACACTGATGAATACAAACTGTGAAAGGAAAAGGGCAACAGGGATGCAGTCCTCTCTCCTCTCATTCCCATTTGTAGAACCTGGGATTGATCCAAGGGATTAAAATTTCTTCATGCCAAATCCCAGGACATATTGCTATTACTGTTTAGAGTGTAATACAGTCTAGGCTTAGAATATAAAGAAGCTCCAGAACCTACTCTTTTGTACTGTCACTGTTATAAAGATAGAGCTTTTGAACAGATAAGGGAAGTGAAAAGGTTTAGGTTCAGTAGAATCAAAATTTATCTCATGAAACATATCTCAGATGCTTTTGTCAACTCTATAGGCTCAGTAATACAGGCAGTAAATGTGTCTTTCAACATGTGGAGAGCTACAGAGTGGAGAGGTTTTAAAGAATCACAGATACCAGATCAATGAAATGACGATTATCTGTCACATATATTAATTGGAGTTAATACATGAATTGAATTCCACATTGCCACTTGGAGTGAGAGGATAAAATGGCATGGAAATACCTGAAAAGGGAAACTATCAACAGATGAAATTTCAAAATTAGCCATTGATGTTCCCTGACTTGGACTTGAGTGACTAGGTATATAACAAGAAAGCTAATGAAATGTGATGCTATGAGAATTTGCAACTTCATCTGACTTGTTATCATTGCTGCTATATTTCTAAGAAGCGTGGCACATTTTTTTTCTATTTATTTTTGTAAAACTATACATTATCTGAATCAGTGTCTAGCACAACTGTTTAACAACAGCCATACATCTCTAAACCAGGACCTAAGTTTGTGATATAAAGGAAAAAGGAGATTTATTTTAAATGTAATGCATCAAGTTATAAAAAAATAATTTTATGATTTTTTTCTCTAATTTTGGCATAAATAAAGAATATTTGTCTACTACAAAGATGCAGAGGCTTTTTAGCCTTTGTACAGAATGACTCAAAAGATTAAATTCATCCTTTTCTTTTCTGCATATATTTGACACCTCTGTCTTTTCACAGATAAAATACAGCCTCTTTTTTTTTTTCTTTTTTTTTTTCCTTTTCACTTTGAGCTCAAAGTGGTAATACTGTTTAGGCAAATTATCAAAATTTGAGGAGTTTGGGGGTTTGACAATGTCTACAGACATTTTCTTTTGATGAATTTCCTGTGGGTCAGTCTGAGAATATGCAGCTGCATTGTTCTTTTTGGGCTATGTTTGCAGACTATTTCTAGCTCACATCAATGCAATCCAAATAATCCTCAGAAGTTGCTTCATTATTTATTAGAAAAAGCAATCTGGCATGTGGTGTGTTATCGACAGCTGAAATCCAATACTCAAAGGTCACCAAAACAAATACCAGAAAGAAAAGGTGTTAAGGCAAATAAAAATACACCTTTTTAATTTTGACTGAATTGATTAAATAACAATTGAGTGGTGTCACAGGTCATAAGGCTTTGAGACATAAGGTCAGCTTAATAGAAAAGAGCCTGGGGCCATGTCACAGGGTATGCTCTGAGGCCTAACTCTGAGGCCACGTCATTGTACTCATTCCTGCCCTTACCCCGTGTAGCCTGAAATGAAGAAATGCCTTAACAGAATAGAGAACAGTCTAAATAGACTAGTGCTTATCACTGAGGGCTACCCCCTGAGTCAGTGCTGTTTAGAACTGATTGCTTCATTTGAAGTGAGACTACAGGGCATCTCTCAGTAAACATTTTATAAAATTCAGTAGGACAACAAAAGAAAAAAAAAAAAAAGAAAAAGACCTTTCCACATCAACAGTACTCTTTAATGTATGCACATCTCATTACAGTTTCATAGTTCAGGCCAGATGTTTCAGGACTGACAACAAAATGGTAAGTAGAAAGTGAAACACTTTAATACGATGAAATCCAGAGAACTTGATATGTGATTTTGAGAACGTAGAACTATACAGTGGCACACTAATATGCTCACACTGTCATTAATTGATGAGATATCATTTTTGTGTAGTAGTGCGGCCTTTTATATGCTAAAAGTTGTCTTGCCTCTAAAATAGTAATCCCAGGGAGTCTACCAGCACAGAAAATCATACACTCAATTTCTGTAGTTGATATTTTTAAAAGGGCTTTATAATTTTGAATTTAATAACAAAAAAATCTCTTTCTGATTCATCAGGCTGCTTAAACCTTTGTCAAAGCACAAAGAAACTAACTAACTGTATTTACTCCAGTGAGTCAACAAAAATACTTAGAATTAGGCATGTGTAACTATTGCATTCACAAAAAGGGGGAAAAAAAACGTCGTCCAGCTGATTTGACAACTCCATGACTTACCTTCTGTCTTCGTTGGAGACTAACGCATCTCTCTTTTGTAGGGCTGGTGCTTCTTCAGATATCATCCTCTCTAGCTTTCTCTGTGCTGTTCCTACCTTTGTCTGGTAAGATAAACAGCTGCCACTGAAATTCATATAAAACTTTTAGTTGAAGAAGGCTGAACTTACAAGTAGATCATCTCTTTCTCACATAGATATTTATAGTCTATTCTGGTCCAGCATCCATTTGAAAATCCCTGGTTGTGATTCCTTGTCAGTTCCCAGACTTCCCACCATGATCATATTGCTGAACTTTGGTCTCACCATGCTCTCACTCGCTGAATGGCTAAACTTTTACAGATTCTGAGGACAGTGAGTCTGATATTATTTGCAACTGAAACTAAGATTTTGCAGACTAGCATATTAACTTACTATATAATCTCAATACCCGAAAGTTCTATAGTATATATATTATTCAGACTACATTGGTCATTGTCTATGAAAGAGAGAAGTTGATGCACAGAAACATAATATTTAATTATACAACTATTAATAAATACAAAAATATTTAAGGAAGCAAGATATGGTAGCAGTGAGATGACAACAATAAGCGGCATCAGTCGACTGTGAAAAAGTAATAGTGGAAGTGGAATTTGGAATGGCAGAAACAATCCTTTTTACTGCTAAGAATGTCACTTTCCTTTTACTATATATTCTATTAAATAACAAATTATTACAGTAACTTCCACTATTTGGAGCTGGAAAAGGTAATTTTTGTTTTAAGACTGCCAGTCTATCTGATTCACAGTATTTCTTGTCCTAGCATGTTTGTTTCCTTTTTGATTATTTTATTTTAAGGAATAGCCCCTGACTTCAAGAGATAATACTTAAAATGTAATTAGGTAAACAGTGAAGCTCAGGAATAATACTGTCTACAAACATCAAAAGCAAGGATTTTAATTCACAAACATCTTTATCAACAATTGTAAAGCCTCTAGATCACTCAACAGTAGAGAAAATGTTCAGTGCTCTTGGAATGGAGTCTGAATTATACAGATTATACAAATATAAAGATGCTTTTTCCCCAAAAGACCTCTGTTTTATGGATACAGAAATGTCTGTGAATGTAATCTTCAAGTACCTAGATATAGACAGAATGGAGTGTAAGACTTATACTTACAGAAAATGAAATATTATTGATCAAAAGCCATTTGAAGAAAGTACTTTCTTCTGTAGCAATTACATCTGTGTTTTGCATGTGCTTGTTCTGGGATTAGTGTACAGGGGTAGGTTTCATTGCAGTCTTTTAATAAAATACATCAAATTATTTACATATTTTCTGCTATGGTGAGTGGAAAATGGCCATGGAAGAATTTCTAAGTTAATTTGCAGAAATTATGAAGAGATGTTTGGTGCCAGGAACGTTCTATCCTGTGTAGCTAGACATGGGCAGCTAGCTGCAGGGCTCTGAAGCAAGGCAAGGCTCTTATTTATTTATATATTAAACTCCAGAAACCAAGAAAGAGGCTTCACTTCTGCAAAGAAGTGATGTCTTAGGAACAGCATGAAAGTCTCTGATCATTCATACAGTAAGACTAATGTGGACAGTCTAACTCACAATAATAATGGTGAAATTTCATTGCTTTGATGCTTAGCAAGTTTGCATAATGATCTTCTTTTTTCCTGACTCATTAATACTATCTTTGTTGGCAATCTAAGCAGAGAACCAAAGAAACAAATTATTGATTTACAGCCTATTTTTTCTTTTTTTTTTTTTTTGTATTTTGGGAAATAATAACTGAAACATATGAGTAAAAAGATTATGGGCTATGCACTATGAAGTTTTAATGTATTTGGATAATTTTTTAATAATCATTACAAGCAAAGGAGCTAGTCAAATTAATTTCTTTGATAATGACTGTAAAGATTATTTCAATAATCCTAATGGATTTAGATACTCCAAAGAAATAGACATGGCTTCAAGGTGTCCATATTATGCATCTTTGAAAGTATTGGCTTAAATCAGGACTCATGAACCGAACTTCATTCTCCACAGTTTGTTTGTATATTATCTGCACAGTTTAACCTCTTACTTCTTTCTTAATAATATATTTCATATTCCACTTTTTATCTGATTCGATATTAGGCTTGTCTGCATAGCGGTCAACATTTCTGTGAAATACATGGCATATTTTTTCCAGCATTATACTTCCTGGGTTCTATTTCTCACTTCTATTTAAAATTATACAAATTTTTAATATTATAATATTTTATAATATATGTAAAATTTATATTTATTCACATTCTTATATCTTATCAGATAATCTTATGTTCTACTTTATAGACTAATTATAATTTGATAAATTCTCTGAAGTTTCATTCATTTATCCTCAATAAATTAATCGGGAACACAATGATGTTTAAGTAGATAGTTAATCAGTGTTTTTATAACCTTTTCCTGACCTTTCCTTAATTTTCCAGTTAACTCAAAAAAGAAAAAGGAAAAAAAAATAGCAAGCTCTGTTTTATAGTGTACAGTGTCTCCTTTCCCTGTAAACAAAGTCGCTTTGAATAGCCATGCATATTTTTAACTAAGCCAACTTTGTATCATTGCTCACTGCATACTAGAAGCTTCAGCTGTGGCGGATTACATGGGCAACTCCAGGTGCTCACAATTTACCTTCTCATCAGTTTCTGAAGCAATAATAGGAAATAAATTTATTTTCCATAGAGGAAATGCATTTGTTATGCGAAAGCAGTTCTAAAAGTTTATAAATTCTACATTCTGTGCTTTAAGAAATATTTCTAACTGGCCTCAGAAGATGTCATTAAAGGAGCTGCAGGGCAGGTACACCTACTGCATGGTAACTGTGAAGAGCCTACACAGTGCAAGTATGTAGCTGATAAAACTCCTGGAGGCTACGTATGCTATGTGAAAGGAAAGGCTTTAGTGGATTGGACCAGAAGCACTGTGCAGCTGAACAGGTTCACTGAAATGAAAGTAGCAGAAATGTTACAGTTGCCCCAGCTCAATATTTGCATAAGAAAACTGGAAATTGACTGCAAGAAAGCTGTAAGAAAACAACAAAGCTAATATTTAAGATCTGGAAAATTACCCACAAAATCTGAGAGCAAAGCAAACCATTCATACTTAAGAGCAATCCACTTTATCCAATATCCTCTAACTGTAAACCTATAAAGCATTCCAAATCTGAGTACTGGAGATATGAAATATTCTTTGTATATGATGTTTAAAACTCACTTTTATCAAAGAAAAGTTTGTGAAAAGTATGAAATGAGATCTATCAATTTTGTTGTGCTGTTACAATATGAGTAAAAAACTACCATAAAAATAAAAAAAAAAATGGAGAGAACATGTCAGTGATATTGTTCTGGCAGCAATAAGAGACTCCTTCATTTGTCTCAAGCATCCTTCATTTTCCCATGGACTTGCTCTGATGTTAAACTGTTTCTTATCTGCTTTCTTTGATTTAATACTTTGCCTTTATTATATTTGCAAATAACAAAATAAAGCCTACATGAAATTAAGAAACATTACATACCCCAGGGGTTGCATAGTTTAGCTGCACCTGATAATTTACTCAGCTGGCTCCCTCCTGCAGAAAGGAGCCTTCAAGGAGCCTTTTTGCTTTCAAGCTTGTTCCTCACTATAAGAAGACCTCCAATTTACGTACTTACCAATCCAACAGTGTTTTATTGTGTTACAGGCTGCTAAACTGTGCTAAGTATCTAAGAGGCTCATCTAGGTATGTTTGTGATATGAATAAGTAGAGACATTCCTGTTCCTATTTCTATTTCCCATAAATGAATAAAGAAAAAAAAAAAAAAAAGGCCAACTCTTTAGCAGGCCTGTTAGAAAGCTTGAATATTTTAGAATAAAATATTCACTATGACTCCTTTATTTTACAAAAATTCCTAGACCATGACTTCCTTTTGCAGTTCAAATGTCAAGCATCCATTCCACTGTGGTCAGGGTGGCATGCAGTAACAGAGGGAGATCCGAAACGGAAGCCTTTAATGATGACAAGCCTGGTTAACTCAATGACCCACAGCATCTTTTGTCTCTCTTTCTCCCTATGGTGGCTCCTGCTGATTTAGATAGGGAAAGCCAACTAGCAGAACAGTTGCTCATGCATAGTCTAGGAAAAATGCTTTCTTCGCTCTTGTGCATAGAGTGCAAAAGGCTGTTCAATTTCCTCTACTGTTTCTTTTTTTGTTTGTTTTTTTTTCTTTTGTCTTTTTTTCTGATTGACTAGCTTCATATTGATTGAAAAGTTATTTACTTTGCCCAGTCTTCTGAAAAACAAAATAAATGTTTTCTGTGACCCTAACTCTTAGATTTTTCTTTCCAGAAAGCCAAGAAAAAGTTTCCTGTCAATTATATTGAAGGAAAAATTATATTGTTGTTTTGTAACACTGTTTTTTTTTTCTCTGTATGTGCCGACAGGGACCAAATGATGCATTAAAAGCCTAAAAGCTGAAATAAAGATTAGGTGTAAAGTGCTATTGATCCTTTAACGAAAAGAAGCTAAGACAGATTCCACTCTGCTGTCAGGTTGCATTTTCAGTAAGTTACCCAGATGCAAGATTTGAAACTTCTACAAAGGAGTCTTTAAAGTGTTGTTGAAAGTATCAAGTAAGATTAGAGTAGACAACAAGAACAACCATTAAAAAATGTCAGTCGTGCAGCTGAGGTACTGTCGGACTTCATTGTCCCAGTTAGTTGAATGCAGCCGGGTGCCTGAATACTTAGTGTGTTCATATTAGTGCTCAGTGCTCATAGCAAGAACTAGAACTTTAAATTTACAACTTCTAAATAAATATACACCCCTAAGTATATGTACATATAGCCATGCCATGAATCTAGAAGATGTTAAGAACAATGGATATAGCTTTCAGTGAGTGGAGGAGAAGATCTGTCAAAGCTTCAATTTTCAATTTTTAAATTCATTTACATCACAGAAAAGTCTGAATATTTTGGTATTTTTAAAAGCTATATCAGGTTTAATGAAAGACAAATATTGTAAGGTAGTAAAATAGATTTTCACTCTATTACTATGAAATTTCATCCCATTGTTCCTAGCAATCCTTTCTTCCATTCCTTTACTACTTCAACAAGGAGACGGGAGATCACTTTAAGACAACTCCTGAAATTTCCTAATTCTCTGCAGGGCATTGTTAGCAAATATCCAAAGGTTTATTTGGTGGAGTGGTGCAAATGACAGCAAATGTTAAATGAAAGCAAAGGATGGTCCTTCATTATAACCTAGAACAACTGGTGATGGAGAAGATAGATTGCACTAGTCAGGAAACACCAACAGGAATCAATTTGCCCAATGCTCAAGTGGAGCAAAGGAGAGAGAATCAGGTTTTGAAATCTTGGAACACTCATGATAAAGGCATTATTTCAATAGAAAGTGTTGAGCTTTTGGCCCAGACCTTGTATTAGAAACCTGAACAATAAAAAGAGGGAATATAAAATGATGAATTCTATTAACCAAGATATTTTGGGGCATGTGAAGCTAATGAATCTTGACTTTCTGTGGATTTGTGCCCTATGTTCCTGTTCCCTTTCTATCATCATTACTTTATGTTGTAACTTTTTTCCAAAGTAATTCATCCAGGTCAACTCAAGCCTATAATGATCCCAAGAAACACATAAATAAATAGATAAATAAAAAGGTTCTCTCAGAACATCCCATTTGGTCTCTGGCTGACCAATAGAGAGGATGTACTATGTCTAATCTGGAGCTACATATATGCTGATTAGCTGGCCAGAATTATGAAAACTCCTTAAACTTGTGACTGCTGGTAAACGGCACATCTATTGACTGAGTTTTTGCTGCTTTTTCCTCAGCAAAGACCCATACCTTCATGCTTTATTTGAAAAAAAAGGAAAATAAGTACCTGACAAGAAACCTGGAAACCAAAGTACACCTCCTCTGTATTTGTAAAGCAGCTGAATGAACCATGTCTGTTTTAGACTGAGGATTTTGAATTTGAGCTGCAGCAAAGAAGAGGCAAGCACGTTGAACACGAACTTCAGTGTTGACTATTAGCACTTCAAGGTGAGCTTGTACACGGTGTGGTGGATCAAGAACTGGCTGGATGGCAGAGCTCAGAGGGTGGACATAAATGGAGCCGAGTCCAGTTGGAGGCCTGTGGCCAATAGTGTCCCCCATGGGTCAGTGCTGGGCCCGGTACTGTTTAATTTGTTCATCAACGACCTGGACAAGGGCACGGAGTGCACCCTCAGCAAGTTTGTGGACTGCACCAAGCTGGGTGGACTGGCCGGCACCTCGGAGGGCTGTGCTGCCATCCAAAGGGACCTGGACAGGCCGGAGAGTTGAGCAGAGAGGAACCTCATGAGGTTCAATAAGGACAAGTGTAGGGTACTGCACTTAGGGAGGAATAACCCCAGGCACCAGTACCAATTAGGGGCTGACCTGCTGGAAAACAGCTCTGAAGAGAGGGACCTGGGAGTCCTGGTTGACACCAAGTTAACCATGAGTCAGCAGTGTGCCCTCGTGGCCA
>JAUBOD010000166.1:470793-488154 GCA_032353885.1 Nothura maculosa
AAACCCAACCTATGCTCAAGTTTTGAATGCACAAAGACCCAGCTCCCCATAAAGCACCACTCATCCATATGGACACAGAGTTAGGATTGTTCAAGAGAGATAAATATAGGGCACACACACTGAGCAGTTAAGAACAGTTGCTCAGTGCCTGGAAGGACTAAAAAAAGAAGTAAATTATTAAAATCATGAAAAAGATAGGAAAGATATAAATGCAGTGTTAAATGACAGTAGCAAAAAAACCCAAACAAACAAACAAACAAAGACGACGACAATAACAACAACAACAAAAATATACTGTCCAGTAAATTGCTCTAATTGGACAACTGTTTTAATTCTGTCTGAAAGTGGAAAGAACCTGGAGGTGTGAAAATGGCTCAAAGTAGAGCTCTGATATTATAAAAAATAATTAATATGAAAATCTACTACAAAGACTGGGATGGTGAAAGATTAATAAATAGTACAAAGAGTCTGCAGAGTCAGTAGTTATCTTCATTTGGTCCATCACTTGAAAAGAAAAACAGAATACATTTGAAATTCTGAAAAAGTTATTTGTTTTGGACCAACAAACTGACAGGTCTGGAAATTGATTTTTCTGCTGAAGGATTTCTTCAGCTTTTCCCTAAAATAACTACTGTTACTTATCTCTGAAATAGACTACTCACCCTCGCAAACTACACACTACAAATAAAGAACTATATACATGAAATTCAAGAATTTTAAAAATTATGTACTGTTTGTTTCAAATGAAATCAAAGTACTTTTACCTTAAATCTCTATGTTAACCATGTTCATGTAGATCACTATTTCATAACAAATGCTGCATATTTCACCTTGCTTTGTTACCAGCCTTTTGTTGCCTGATGAAAAAAATCTGGGACAAAGGAATGATGTGAGAAAAAACTATTACTTTGGAAAGTCCAGCATTTGCTCTTATTAGAAAAATACAGCATGACACTCCTCAACATTCTAATAAAAGGCTGAAGTAGCTACAGAGTATTTTGCCCCTTGTTTGTGAAGGTCTGACAAAATATATCAGAAAATGGGTCTTTAGTACAATTCTCTAGTTACATCCCATTTGGCACTCCCTTCTCTGCCTTTGCTTCCAAATTCAAGTAATATTAGCATATCCTTTGCTAATTTATTACTCTTGAGGAAGAGTTAACAAAGTATCCATTGAGCCTTTACATGAGTCAATGCCTAGTGACTTTGTAATTTGTAATTTTTGAAATTGCAGTGACAATTTGTCTATGTGTTCATCTCTATTCAACAGAGATTAAAAAAAATAAAGTGAGGAAAAATATAGGGTTTTTTTTCTAAAGTTTTTAGAGAGAATGACCAGAATACAAAAGTGTCATATATATGAACTTTGTAAAGGGGAATGATTGGGCAAATGATTCTTGAGAACTAAAGCCCAAGATTAATTTCACAAAGAATAAAATAAACTATATATTACTTAGGAAGAAGCAGTAGCTTGGCTTAAGAAAAGAAAAAAAAAAAGGAAAAAAAGAAAAAACACCTCAAGTGTACATTTTTTAAAAGATATTGGAAAAAATAAATAGCCCTCTTCCAGGGCCCATCCAGGATTCCATGATTGAAATGCTGCCCTTGATCACATATACTTGTTCCTGTGTCGATTATGGGCTTTTTGTTTTCCTGAAAAAAAAATTAGTTTAGGTGTGAAGAAAAATGTTGGGTAAATAAAAAACATCAAAATGAAACACCCAGTGTTTCTCATAGCTTCTTAATCCATAACAAGGCTTATTATTTTTCAAATTTCAATTCTATTTTTTGAGGACCATTATTGAGAGCTTTTAATTACTGGAATTTCCATTGGACTATAAATCTATCTTTTATGATAATGTGGAATGCATCTTTCTAAAATTAAAGTAACTTACTTTTTGTTAAAATTTATGAATGGCATTTTAAAAGTATTCTCATTTTTTAACATGCTAGTCCATACCGTCAGGTTTTGAAATATATATCTTTATTGAAGTCAATTGATTATTTCTATTTATACCAACTACCGCTAGATACACTCTGCTATTTGAGATAATAAATATTTTTCCTGAATAAGTTCAATATTTTCAGCACTTTATATAACAATATAAAACTTTATGATACTTTATTTTCCTATGAATATGTGATTAATAAATGGGAGAGCTTTTTATTGCCTTGACTTCACAATACTTCCTGTAAGAATATAATTCTGGACATGTGAGAAATAATCATTTTTATAATACTTTGAAACTTTTAGAGTGCTTTCTATTTAACAAAACGAGATTAAATTATGTTGAAACTTAATCATGTGAATTAAATTTTAAAAAATGCATTGAAAGTTACGTTTGGCTTCTTGTTCTTTAAATGACATTGGTCAGAACAGAATGTTTCGACTTACAGATGGAACATACAGAGAACTCTGTTGTCCATTATTATTCAAGGATTTGCAGTTATTTGAGTTGAGGTTTCAAAATCATAAATTTGAAAGCAGTTTTCAAAACTTTAGTTTTTAGCTGGAGTTATGTGAGGACTTCAGGCCCTGGATGGAGCACAGAATTACAGAATGGTTAAAGTTGGAAGGGACCTCTAGAGATCATCCAGTCTAAACCCGCCTGTTCAAATGGGGACACCTACAGCACATGGCACAGGGCGTCGTCCTGGTGAGTTTGGAAGACCTCCAGAGTAGGAGACTCCACAATCTCCCTGGGCAGCCTGTTCCATGGCTCTGTCGTCCTCACAGTAAAGCTCTTCCTCACATGGAGATGGAACTTCCTATGTTTCAACTTATACCCATTACCCCTCGCCCTATCACTGGCCACAACTGAGAAGAGCTGGGCCCCTTCCTCCCTACATTCTCCCCTTAGTTACTTACACATATTGATCAGATCTCCTCTCCAGCTCCAGGCTAAACATACCTAGCTCCTAGGAGTCTTTCCTCCTAACACAGATGCTCCACTCCCTTAATCATCTTTGTCACTCTCCATTGGACCCTCTGTAGAATCTTTACATCCCTCTTGTACTGGGGAGCCCAGAACTGCATACAATACTCCAGGTGTGGCTTCACCAGAGCTGAGTAGAGGAGCAGGATCATTTCTCTTAATCTGCTGGCAACACTCCTTCTGATGGAGGCCTTCCTCATCACCATGGCACAGTGCTGACTCATGCTTAACTTCTTATCCACCAGGACTCCCAGGTCCCTGTCTGCAGAGCTGCTTCCCAGCAAGTCAGCCCCTCATCTGTACTTGTCTTTGTTGAACCGCATGAGGTTCTACTCTGCCCAACATGACTAGGTCTGTCTGAAGGGCAGCACAGACCTCCAGAGTGTCAGCCACGACACCCAGTTTGATATCGTTCAGATTTTTGAATGACCTGATCAAGCAGATCTCTGAGTTTTGAGGCATACAGTAAGTCTATGAGTACTTCAAAAATAGTATGTGTATATATCTATATATGTATTTAATGACTTCATGATACAGCTTCTAAGGTGCACAGTTTAAATATAGGGAATGCATAATAGCTGCTAAAAGTTATAAGAATTTGTAAAATTGTATTATTAAAATCAGTTTAGTATATTTACATAATCTCTATAGGTAACATACAGCTGAATCCGAGGACCTTAAATTCTTAAAATATAACCATGAAAAATGAGTAAATATTAATATCTGATATGACTTTTTATTTTTCCTACTACTTTCTGAATATGTGGAATAAATGTAGGTTGCAAGGAATCAAATGCATACAGTTGTATTGCAAAGCATTTTAAGTGAAATTTAGAAACTTTTAAAAAACCCAAAATTTTGCATATTTCTTTTTTTTCCATAGTATAGATCAGGTTATAAACTTGATAATTAGAAAAGGCCAAAAGAAAACCTGAAATGAAATTACAAATACAGCACTTCTTTTGTTGTTGAGTATCTTTCATTTTCTAACAATAACACAGCAGGCTGTACTTGTTATGAATGGAACCTGATGAACGCTGATTGATTCAGGTGAGCTGGATTTGATTTGGAGGGGAATGGAAAGGGGAGTTCATATGGAGCAAGGTTGAATTTATTAATATAATTAATTTCTCTCAACTATACTTTGATCATGGAATGTTCTTAGAGTGACGAAACATATGCTAAAGAAGAATTTGTCATGCAGGACATCTATAATTAAAGAAGATCTTCAATGAAAGCATTTCACAACACCTCCATTAAGCTTTGTCATACTGCAAAAAGAACATGAGCCTCTGTGTAAAGAAAAGTTAAACAATTGTCAGTTGAAAGCACATGAGGGTTTTATTGAATACCTGTATTACTAATGCATGAAGAGGTATCCATGCACAGCAGATACAATCATTGCTTTTAATCATTGTACAATTTTTATTACCGATAGAACTACTAAACAAAAAGAGGGGATAGATTTCCTTTACTGATATCCGTAGTTTTATTTCAGGATAAATCAGTGACCTAGGTCATTGAGTTGTCACTGATCCTAGTAGAAGGATCATCTTCATCTGAAGAGACAGGTAGGATTACTGTCTTGAAGACTGTACAGAACAGGACACTCAAACAAGACTAACAGGGGTCACTGAAAAGTTAAAGTGCGGATAGCAACCCCCCTGGAAAGGAATAAAAGTATTTGACAAGGGATTTCCAAGGAAAAAAAATGACTTAGTTTATATCATTTCTAATGGAAAATTAATATTAATAAAGAAATGCCCATTAACGTCTCATTTATCAGTTTTAAAAAAGTATTTTATCATTTGTATACTCTTAATTAGATTTCCAATAAAGCAGCAATAATTTTATCTTGATTTGCAGATCCAGGTATCTGGAGTATTGGAAAGTCTTCTGGAGCGTGGCTTCATTCTGTGCTAGAAAAGATACGCTAATGCTTATATTTGATCAAGAAGCTAGCCTGCAAAGACACTTGATTATTTCCATTTAATAATAGTTGTGTTGATCACTAATAATAGGTATTTTACTTTATAAGTGTACAAGACTAGAGTTATTCAGACATTTCAGTGGACATAGATAGAAAATTACACCAGGAGAGAGAAGCTTTTCTTTTAAGAGTCTCCAGATTAAAAGCAATTAATAAAAATACTCTAACAGTAGAACTTAAGAGAAAAGAGAAAGCATTCTTCCTGCAGTGAAATTACCTTTGAATTATTCAGTCTGAACACGGTGAATATTATTAAGAGCTCCAGCCAATTTTTTTTCTGCCCTCCTCAAAACTGTTACTTGGAATTGTGAAATTTTTCAACTTCATGAATTTTTAATTGTTATGGCAGAAGTGCTACAACACTTTTTCAGGTCTAAATTTTTACTTCTGTGTTTTAAGTTAGTGAAAGGTAGACAATTATAGACAAAGGTAGACAAAAAATGGTCTCGATATGAAATATATTTAATGAACAATGTAAATTAAAATATTTTATTTTATTTAAGAAAAGGATTCACACTGTTGCAAATGCTATTGAAATTGTTATCTGCAATGGTAGTCTTAGCCATAAGACAAATCTAATGTTCAACAGACTACTGAAGAAGTCTTCCACTTCTTCCACTAAACTACTTCAAAATATTAAAAAAGTGCATTCATAGAATAATAGAATGCAATATGGAACCTGATTCTGCACACTCCAGAATATAAGGAGCTCTTCCATGAAAATATGAGGAGAGCAGAGCTCTTTGTTTGCAGGTGCTGTTGTAATGAAAACCTGTATGTACTATTTAAGAAGTAAGAAAAGGGAACTGAATATTTGATCTCTAGTTATACTGGCACCTGGAAAACTGAGGTCAGGATATAGAGAAAAGGCAAGATCAGTATCTATATATTTGCTCATCTATTTATTTGTATCTTCAGAGGCGGCAAGAGTGGAAAGGACAGAAAATACTATCATTTTTTACTGTTTTTATCTTCTCTATGGTTTCCATGCTGGCTCTTTTTCTCTACCTGCTGCTTTCTTTTGCAGTTTTTCTCATTTGTCAAAGGAAAATCCACCTGGTTTCCATTTGATATCTTCAAATCCTGTTGTGTTAATAAAGCTTATGCCTCCAATATGTCTCTACTTCCTTGGACAGCTTGATTAGTGTCTTATGCTGTTTATAGTATTCTGAAATAATGCAGAATAATGTTGAGTATGAGTAATGGATGAAAGTGGTGTTCTGAAACAGTTCTTTTCCCTACTAAGGGAAAATTAGGAGAGCTTGATAAGAGGAAACTTTCTCTCCAGAAATCTTTGAAAACAAAGAAATTGATCATCATAATTTAGTTGAAAGACTTTTAGGGTTTAAAGTACCTTGCTGTGCTTTTAACTACTTTTACTATATTTATATATTAGGCGTGATAAAATTTAATCATCTCATTGTTTTAAGAGGATAGAAAGAAAAAAAATATTTTGAAAGGGAGTTTCACATGTTTGAGGTAAATATTGTGAATTGTTCTTTCAGAAAATCTTTCAAAATCTTTTCATCTTTCTCAGGTAAAAGAAATATGCCATTGGTCACATCCATTTAGAAGGCCGATATTCAAGTATAAATTTAGAGAAAAAGAAAAAAAAAAAAACTGGTAACAAAAACACCATAGATTTTTCTTCACATAAGGTGATCTGTAAAAAAAACACATGGGTGCGGCAAGACTAAAACTGTGTCCTGAATCAATTTAGAAGTTTGCCAATTTGAATTTAAGCCAAATGACTATCCAATGAAGAGTAACAGATGCACTGATGACATAGCATTCCAGTTCAAGGACGTAGCAGAAAAATCACTCTACTTCTCCCTAGTGACAGATAAATGTATTGATTGCACATTTACAGCTCAAATGTTATGGGTTTTTTTGTTTTGTTTGTTTTTTTTTTTCTTTAGTAGGATAACAACAGAATTTGAGTGTATAAAAAGCCTGTGAGTTTGGCTTTAGCTTCAATTCAAGGCCAAACAAAGGACTTTGGCTTTCACCACTATCTGCAAAAGCATTTATAAGCTCTATATTTGAATTGTACAAGCTTGTTGAACTCTCTGAATAGCACTTTTTTTTTTTTTTTTTTTTTACTTGCAAGTATAAAAATACATTTGAGAAAAAGTTCACTGATAATTTGAATCCAATTATAGCTTATCCCAATTACCCAATCACTGGATAACTGACTCACTGATAATTGGAACAATGATTCCAGATACCAAAAAGGGCAAATTTACACTATTTGAATGTGTCAAATCTGTTAATTTTAAGACAGAAAAATAGGGGAAGAAAGGAAAAGAAAAAGACACAAGCAAAACATCAGTTTCTTTCAATTACATTTTTATTCACTAAAACTTTAATAAAGTTAGTTCACTAAATACTTTATTAAACATTCAAAAACAATGTGCTATTTTGTTGAAATTTTATCTTAAATATTACCTTTTCTTTTTTTGGAAATGACGCCAACATTCATCCTTTTGTAATTAATTGTTTTAAAATTCTCAGGTCCTTATCTCAACATTAATACTTCCTTTTACTTTTAGGTAAAGTTAAAAGAAAGAGTGCATTTCTTTTTTTTTTTACCGCTTCCCTTTTTGTTATTACTTCTCTATACATTCATAAAGAGTGAAAGTGTTTTTTTTCTGAAGCAAAGATCCCAATTAATCTTTCTAGTTCTTTTCTTATCATAGTATTCTTCCTGTTATATCTCAGTGCTTCCTTCCAAAGCCTTAGGATTCTTGTAAGGTAAGGAACTGCTCACATGTGTAGAACAGCTGACCTAGCTATGATAACCTTGCATATCTATCTATCTATCTCTCTCTCTATCTATCTATATATATATATTGCTATTGGAGTGTTAAACTATGCTTAATTTTTTTATTATTCTTTCTTTTGACAAACTAATTTATGGCTTTAACAGTTAGTCTAATCACTATGATTGCTATAAAAGAATATCCATTCAATGATTCTATGTGATTCTGTGATCTTCACCAATATATAGCAATTAAGAGTTAATTGAAGCAATTCTAGGTATGAGCATAAAGTAATGAATAAACTTAGATATTTTTCTGTTTATTTTACTGAAATTTATCTTATGTTTCTATTGGTCTATTTTGCAGTGCTAATTTCACTTTTCAATGACTAAATTTCCAAGCACAAAATACTGGATAAAAAAGGAATATCTTCCTGCTCTTTCAGAAAAAAAAAGACTGACATTTGAGTTCAAGACATTCAAATTTTAAGTCACCAAGAAGTTGGTCTCCTGAAGTTTGACCATGAATAAGAATTCTAATTTATTCCTCTGCACGTTCACAGAAGAAACTGAGCTCCTTGGCCAAATAGATTTTTTTCTGAAATATTCCATTCACTCTTTCAAATATATTCAGATCTTGCACCATTACAAATGATAATAAAAATGAAATCAAGATTCATGTGCAATTATATGAATGCGGCATCTCTGCAGAAGAGTGTTATAATTCATTTCTTATACATCTTAAACTGAATCATGAAGTCCTTGGAGTTCTCCACCTCAGTTTTGAAAACAGTCATTTACTGTGCCTATTTTTTCCAGAAGCCATCAATTCTGTCTAAATTTGAGAGCATCTGTTTCTACAGACATACTGGATTTTGTGATGAAGTCAAAAATATGCCTTGAGGAATAGCAGCATGCATTAGAAAGATCCCTGTGAAGCTTATAGTTGCCAATAGGAAGTCTTTCAAAGTCATTTTACTTTGAAGAAAAGCTTGAATCTGCTGACGCTGCTAACATAACATTGTCTCTGTCACAGTAGTAAGAACTAATGTGGCCTGAAACATAACTCGTTTCAGATAGAACAATCTGCAGTGCTTCATGAAAACAATTTGCTGTAGGAGCTTTCAAACACTTTCCTAAATACTCACTGATTTTACCTGAAAAAAAAAACCCACCCTTATATATTCCCATTTTCAGGCACTTTTAGTGTATTGTCTGCTTTTAAGAAAATAAACAACAAAAGCCCCCCTATTGTATTATAACAATATCAATACCAAGCCATTCATACTTATGCTGAATTCTTTGTCAGTCTCTAGGCCCAGCACAGAGGATGATGACTCAGTTTGACAATAGGATTTATTGAGTGTCAGTTGTTGATAGCATCATTGGTATTTTACTCCTGAGCAGAGCAACAGACCATTGCGAAATATGCATTCCTGTAAAAAATGACACTTTTTCTGAGCTTTTTAACTATTGCTTAATGTCTGATTTCTAGAACATTCCACAGATTCTTCTTAGGAGGATGGCCATTGCTCGAATTTACACAGACACGATTCTAGGTTCGGTGAGAGCTGCCCCACGGTACGGCTGGATCTTCTTCCCCTTTGGGCATCCCCAGGGAAGCACCGACATTGCTTCGGTGACATCTATCATTTCCTTCTGTGCTTCAGACAGTTCACAGAGTTCTTCATAAAAACAGTATGCTTTGGGATTGCACAGTAAAGCTACCATTTATATGAAGAAGTAAGCATACAAATAAGATGGATCTTGAATTAGACAAAGAAAGAGTGCAACTGAATCTAAAAAAAATTGCAATCCATATTTCTGCATGAAATTATCCTACATTGAAATGACACTGTCCATCTACACTAGGAACTAAGCAGAAACAGATGAGCAGTGTCGTGCTGTTTCCTTCCCAAGAGCCAGTGCAGAGATACCTCTTGACTTAGCTGAGACAGGAGTTCCAGTAAGGTTAGTAAGCTGTGCTTAAGAATGACAGGCTTGGATAATAATCCCATCCAGGAAAACTATCTGTAGTACTAGCAGTGAATGCAGATTCTAGGTAGCGTTTTACCCCATCGTGAATACCAATATATCAAAAATATTTACATATTCATAAGAAACCTCACATCTGGCATGAGTTTAGTGATGACTTGTTGCTGTTAGCATAGAGATGGCAAGGATCTGCAACCCTTCCTAAGTATGAGAAAATAATTTCAATTTCATCAGAATTTTCAAACTGAAAGAGTGAATGGATATTGTCTTGTAATAAAATAGAGCATAAATTTAAACATTTTTATTGTTCATTGACCATAGAGTTGAGAATTTATATTCATGACCACACAAAAAAAGTTCTTCTTTTTTTTTTGTCTTTTTTTTTGTGTGTGAATGCAGAGATATTTGGAATAAATCTATGAGAAAGGTAGATTTTTTTGTATTTTTTGTATTTTAGAGAAGATATGGAAAGACTAGTGCATATAATCACTTGTTTGAAAAACTCATAGCTGAATATTAAATAATATGTGGGAAGATATCTTTTGGCACCACAGCTGATAGTTCAGACTGTACTAATGTGACAGTGTAATACATTGTCTTTGTACAATGTGAGTCTCTTAATACGCAGTTTCTAGTAATTAGAACATCAACATGTGGAAACATGAATGAACTTCAACCAGCTTAGCAAGTCTAAAAAGAAAACAAGTCTTTAAGAATGAATAGTAAAATTACTAGCATAAAATTAGATTTTCATGTTATTATAATCTTATTATGCTGTATAGAATAACAGTATTCCTTTTGATAATCCACATAAATGCATCTGTGTCTTAGTGGGACTATGTATTTCACATGCAGTAATTTCATGTCAAATGTCAAATACATGTTACAGTCTGTAAGAGTTTTAGTATTTTTAGTAATATTTTAAATATGTAAGAAATATGTTTTCTTATTCTATTTCATCCATTTCACATCAGTCAAACCAATGCTAGGCACATCGTCAAACCTATGTGTGCACATACACCTCACAATAATGCTAGACTGCAATATGATGCTTTCTGGCGGCATTCATAGTACTGCTCATAGCATAAATGATTATTTGAAAGTGATCATAGCATGATTCAAATACAGTGCCTAAACCTATGTTTCCACCAAATGCCCTTCTGATTGTAACTGTCTAAATTGTAACTGTCTAAATGCATACACTTACCGAAGCTGAATACATTGTTAAAACACCAAATAAACCTATGGATGCATGCTGAGATTTTGGCATGTGATTTACTTCTCTGTCTTAACTTGATCACTGCTCACCACAGTCTTAGACTCTAAATCATGTAGCCTCCCCAGTAGTAAGAAAACCAGTTTCTTCTCTCTTCCGTAGACTCTTTTGGCAAAATGCCTACTATCTTAAATCTATCTGTAATAATTTCTGTTCTCTATACAATATATTTTAATAGTATTTATTCCATTTCTCAGAATTCTATTTTTTAAAAAAGGCAGTTAAAGATAGAAGCTGAGTTTCTGTGAGGAAGCAGGAACTATTTTGCCTTCATAATAATTGTTTCACAAAATCGTAGTTGTCCTTGACAGTTGTCCTGTATTTTAGAAGTATGAGAAAAAGCAAAAACATAGTCATATCAATCTCATAGATACATACATTGTCTATTTTCTGCAGATAACTGGTACCAAGTAACGGTAATCTAATGTTTTTGAAGTGTTTCAGAGGAGACAGGTTACTCATCTTCTCCTGTTTAATGGAAGCACTTAAACTGAACTGTTGAAAACTTAGTACAGATAATAGAGTGTAATATCATACAAGTGGAGAGGAAAGGAGTATGCAATTTACACATTTAGCTCTAGCAGAAGTATTGATTCTGTGCTTTAAACCAAACTTGTTCTCCCATAAAACACACAAACAAAAATCTGAACTGAAATGCACCAACCTGTCCTAAGCATCTGCTTACAGTATTAAAAAAAAAAAATTCTGATAATGGCTTCATCTGTGAAAATAATGGGTGTGAAAATCATCAAAGGCATCCAGGAACTTTTGCAAGGTGTTCAAAGATATAACCTTGAACTTTTAGAAAGGCAAAATGGTAGAAAATAAGGAAATAGCAAAAGGATGTTGGGATGGATTTACAATTAGAATAGAGAGGTGTACTTAAGATAGACCTAAACTGAAACATTCTGTGGATACAGACCTTAATTATCTTATGAGTACTAATGCAGAAATATAGGCTATATTTTCAACCATATTAACATGAACTTTGTCATTAAAATTCTCAAAATTAAGCCAAATTCATGTAAAATTTTTTTTACGAAAAACTATGTAAAAAAATCAAGTATTCCTGAGTACCTTAAAAGAATGAGATGAGTAGCAGCCATGAGAGCATGGATTCATTAAGAATAAAATATTTCAAACCAATCTAATTTCTTTGTATGACAAGTAAACAGGATTTGTGGAAGCATTTCACATGTGCTAACTTTAGTAAGACTTTTGATGTCATTGCACATGACATTTCCATAGGTAAGCCATGGAAATGTTAATCAGCTGAAACCACCCTATGGTTGGCATAACTGGTTGGAGAATCACTCAAAAAATAATTATCAGTGGCTCACTGACAAACTGGAGAGATTTATCAAATTGAGTTGTTCAGCAAGCTATCTATAATTTAATATGATTCAATATTTCTATTACAATGTTGGATGATAGCATGGAGAATAAGAGGACCATTGTTTCCCTCATACCTACCTCTCCTTAGGTTTAAACACGAAAACTGCCTTTGTCTAAAAGCTGTTCTTCCTGTCCTGTGAGACCTGAAGTTTGGCTTTCTCTGAAAGTCCATTGTTCAGAACATCCATTTCCTTCTCTTTTTCACGAAGGACTTTGGAATTTTATGACCTGGTGATTTTCCTGTACTGCAAACTGATTTCCTCCTCCATCTCACACGTAATACTCCTTGTAAATCACTCCTTTTCCTCCTCCTTACCAGACTCCCCTGACCGACTTTCAAAGCAATAACTTAAAAAAAATTCAAAAGTTATTGAGGAATACTTAAAACAATTTCCACTTGGTTATCCACTGGTAAGTGAGAATATTAAATATTTCTATGTCTTTTTAGGATATTTTTAAGAGTACAACTAGGCTATAAAAAGCTTACGATACAGTACTTCTAATCCTACAAAACATTTTTATTTACAACAAATAAAAATAAATGACTGTCACGTTTTATTGCATATGCTTCCTCTTCCATCAGAATAAAAAACAGAATAAAAAAGAAAATCATGTTATCTATCCTACACTATTGATTATAAATCTTAGAGTACAAATCATATTTAATCCTATAACAGGGAAATGTATTGCAACCTCATCATTGCAACCTAATCAAAAGCCATGTCATATTGAAAATTCTATAAGTAGTTTCTTCTAAAGTTAGGATCATGCTAATCCATGGCTTGACAGTCCCTGAGTCTGATCTTATTCCCAAACTTTTCACACTGTAGGTAAATTTCTTGTATGAGTCAAATCACAAAGACATAGCTGAGTTAAGAACTTAAATAACTTTGAAGATAAAAGATACAAAAACACATATAACAGATAAAGTTTGTTCAAGTAAAGGCTGCTACTTTTATTTCACAGGTAATAGATATAAAAACTGATGACACTATACATTTTTCCATTAATATTTTTGCTCTTCTATACACTATGGAGGAGAAAATGTATTTATCCTGTCAGCAGTTTCCACTGGATAACTTACTGAAAGTTTTACTCTCCAAATTGTTTCTAAGATTTTTTTTTAATTCAACACATATCTATCTAATTTGTATGTAAAGTTGCTAAAGGGAAAACCTCCCACATCAACATTTTTTGGAAAATTATTCTCACTCATAACTCAATTGGAAAGACTGAAATCAAACTGAATACCTCAGCTAGCATGAACATGTTCACCTAAGTCAGATATGAATTAATATCTGTGTGTTCCTTCTATGAAATCAAAAGTGAAGCAGGATTATTACATTGCATAGGTGGAAACAAATTTGTTAAACATGAGGAGTTTTTAATGTTAAGGATAAAAAAATAAAGGACTACAAAGTGTGTTTATGCCAATTCTTAGTTAAATAAGCTAGGATCTGCAACTCACTGTTTTGGAAAAAGATCCCTTTGTAAACTCATGATGGACCTTGACTAATAATCATATTAAAATCTGTTGTTAGATATAGAGTATTTTCCTATATGTTAAAATTCTAATTTTTACTTCCTATTATAGAAATTGAATAGAAATTAGTTACATTAGATATATTTGCAAATATGTATTATATAATTAGAAAATGATAAACATTGACAAAACAGATGGAAACATGTTTTAATAAGTATATCTTGAAAACTCAGAAAATGATGGAAGATCTTGCAAAATATTGAAGGTTTTTCAGGCAGCATTTTAAAATACAAAAGTCAAACCAACCTCCTGTTTCAAACAGATCTGATTCAATAAAAACCTTTTCAGCACATTTGGTGCTAAAAGACTGACTTCGTATTAAAATATCATGCAGTTCAATGCCACTGACTTCTAGGATTCAAAACTAATGCCAGATGAGTCCTGTGATGCAGATGATATCAATCATTATGGCATTATATGGTACAACTATTCGCCTTGATTAGCACCACTATGGTAAAAACCACTCTCAGGGTTGTCATGAACAACACTTATTTAATTGATAATGCCCTTGTTCTGCTGTTTGTTTTTGTGTAACAAACAGCAAGAGTATATTCTCTATGGGCATTTTTGCATTTTATTAGGCCATCAATAAAAATAAAAGTATATAATAAAATTAAGTATCTGAGATACTTTTTTGTTCTCAGGAAATATTTTTCCTTTTAGGAAAAAATGTACTCTAGAATTCTATGTCCTTATTGTCAGCCTTTTATTGCACTTCAGTTTGCAGGCTCAAAAAACATAAATTAGGCTGCTTTCAAATGAAACTTAACTGGAATATGACTCTAGGAGCACACGTAATGTACTCCAAATTTAGTCCATGGGACATTCAGGACTTGAACTAACCTTTGATAAGCCTCCTCCCAAAACCCATATACAGCTTTGATTATGCTTTTTTGGCATTGTTTCACACTGTAGATCCATTCCATATGTGTGCATATATGTTTGTACATACACACAGACACATATAGGATATACATATATATATGAATACAGAGACACAATATAGCCTATCTACATATCATAATTAACAAAACTGCTTCAGAATTTGGTTTTTTGAAATCTAACTACCATGTGCACCTTAAAGTTCTTTAGTATTCATACTGCAGATGCCTCTGTTCCCAGAGGCTGATATGTCCTAAAACAAGAAGCTCCTGATGCCAGGTGGCTGCTCTTGATTTGAAAAATAGAAAGTGCTATGTCTGAAGCTGGAAGAAACTGGGAACTGTGGTAGGGAGGCTGGTGGAGTTGAATGAGGATGGATGTTATTTTGGAAGAATGTGTATGTGCAATAAAAAGGAAAAGATCTAAAGTATCTAAAGCTCTGCATATCAGAAAGGACAGAGTTTATTGTTGGTTTTGCATAATACAGCATCTTACATCTAAATATTATCTCTTCACTCCCACATTATGGAGCAGTTGGAATCTGAGCTGCCTGGACACCACTTCTGAGGCTCTGAGTGCATGTACTCAGAGCAGACTTTTCATGGAAGTTAGCCTTATGCTTGGCATTGACCAATTTTGTGGTTTAAGATTTCTTCTGGGAAACAGGGAACATACTTTTAATATAGCTCTTTTTATGTTTAGAAAAGGTATGAGGACTCTTTCTGACCTAGCCAACAGGCTAATAAACATGCAAAAGTGGAGTTTCCCACTTTGTTTAGGTAGTTATATTCACTAACAGCCTCAGCTGAAGAAGATTTTACTCCAGCAGCCACTTGAGTTGTGTAATTTTTCTGTACAAGAATAACCAGTTCCAACTTCAAATAAGGGAAGGCAATATTTAAAAAGTAGGGCTCCCAAAAGCTAGTGAAAAGTTGAATTTATCATTTGAGAAATATCAAAAGTTAGCCAGTTTTTCCCATAACAACTGTTACATTTGCTCAGCGAGGTCAAGAACTAAAGGAAAATAAAAAAACAGCATGGGGGCAGCTCAGTTGTAAACAGAAACTGAGCTGGGATAAAATGGTGTCATTCCTTTCAAGAAACACAGAATATACTGACTGATAATTTGATTAAAATGAAATTGCTTATTTGGAAGTGGAAAACAGATGAAACAGATTGTGTCAGTATTTGCATTATTTGCAATTTTCATTTTCTAATGACATTTTTGGCAATATCTTTGATTAGCACTTATTAAGCAGGCAGACAAAGGTACATTTAACAAGCAAACACTTTCCAGTAAAGAAGCAGGGCGGGGAAAGCAGCTGAGAACTTCCATGGCTTGCTCAGTGGCATAGTGCATCAATTATATGAGCCAGAAGAAAGCCCATACTTTCAGACACATAAGCCTGAAAATTTAATCAGAGAGTTATTTTTATTCTCAATATAGTTATAATTACCACTAACTATGGAAAAATACCAAAATAGTTGAGAAGAATTAGTAAGGGAAAAGAGAAACCAGTAGTTAGTTTCTGAATTAATAATAATAATAAAAAAGTTTAATATATATGCTTCAAAAATATGTAGCAAAGTTAAAAAAGATCCATGTGAAATATATCCAAACATCAAAAATGATGGCAATTAGCAGCAATTATAGAGACTCTTTCCCAAAACTATGTATTGTAAATCCTTTTAATCAGGGAAAGCACCAATAACATCAAGCCATTGTGTGTCTGAACGGGAAACCTAGTATGTAGAAACACTTTGCTCTTAATTAACTTTTGGATACCACTTTCTGCGATTACTATCAGCAGAGGTGCTGCATAGAGGAAACTATGTATTTTAGGTTTCAATTAAAGGATTAATTGTATTTTTGAGTGCAATATGGTAATGAGGCATAATGGTTGTTTGCTGGAGGTATAATGTGCTTAATAGGTTGGTGGATTAAACATCCCTGCATTAAAAGGAATTATTGTATTTGTCATAAATACCTTTGAGGATAAATTTGCTTTCAACTAGTAGAGGAATTCTTTGATACAAAACATGAAGGATTACATGAAGGTGACAGGAAAAGCAGTCTGCATCTGTCAGGTGTGCTCCTGATCACAGGCCAAGAAAACTTACAAAGTAACCTGGGGCACATAACATTTAGAAACCGAGCCCTGTTATCAAAAATCAAAGAATCTGATGCAGTTGAATGTTTTGTATTTGGAAAGGAGATGTGAAGAAGTAATGCATTTGGAATTTATTGTGTTTTTTTTTTTTTGTACTAGCTGCACTTTTTCTATTGGGCTCACTAACTTCTCAGTTATAGGACAACTGTACTTATAACAGTATCTGCTACTGTAATGTAAAAAGTGAAGCTGCAGAAGCTCCCAGTTTTCTAACATAAGCCCCAAGCCATGACCCCAAAGGGCAATTTAAGACATGAAGTAAAAAACAACAAATACTCAAAGACTTCTTGAAAATGAAGAGTTTTCATCTACTTGCTTTAGGATTACAGAGTTTCATATAAATTATTTTTCATGGGAATTTTCCTATAATCTGTCCTAACTCCACCCACTCTTTCATGTTGGATATGGTTGG
>JAUBOD010000166.1:497096-510253 GCA_032353885.1 Nothura maculosa
GTAGATATAGTACTGGGATATGCTGGAAGCACTGTTTCCAAAATAGATAAGTTAATATTAATGACCTTGTATATAATGCTATATTATATAATATAATATAGTATTATACACTATCAATTGTTCCAGTAATGGATACCATTTTACCATAGTACCGTAGTACCAGCAATGAATACCATTGCCTTAGGACTGAGAAGATTTACAAGTATCTCCAAGGATCATAGCTGATAGCAGAAGTTCAGTCAGGTCAAGACTGGTGCGCTTGCAGACACACACACACACGCACACACACAAGCACGCACAAGGAAAAAAAATAAAAAAGCTCCTGAAAGGCCGAAATTATCATATGAGGTTTCACAGTCAGAGAAGTGAAGTTCTGCACTCATTAGGCCTTACTCATAGGTAGAAAAGAGGTAAACTAATCCTGGGTGGTTTCAAGACAGATCTTGAAAAAGGATCTCTCTAGAAGTGCTTATACTTCTGCTTTTAATCATGTTACAAGAAAGAATTCTCCTTTTCTCAGTGCAGCTTATGGACTGAAAAGGCAAATTTTTAGTCTTCAAAGTTTCAACTTGCATTGCAAAATGTATTAAAAATAATGTTGATAAAAAGAAAGAAAAATCCTGTTTCGCAGTTGTATTCAATATAGATGTTTCCCAGCTCTTCTCAAAATAGTTCCATGTACAGAGATTTTAGAAACAAATAAGAAGACACGCACACACACACACACACATACACACATATATATATACACAGGACATAATTATGTTTTACTTATATTTTTTATTTCCACATATGATTTTTTTTCAAACATACCAACAAAAATAGATTAACACTGAAACTCTCCTACTTGAAAAAACAGCTCCATCAGGCTATGCTATGATATGGGGAATTTTTGATCAAAGTTATCAAAAAGACCAAGCCTCTACTCTTGCACAAGATGCTATAAGAAGTTCAATCCCCATTACAAAGAAATTACACATCTATTTTTAGTGTCTTATCTAAACCTTCTATGGCAGGAGGTCCTAGAAATTTTACTTAACTTCAGTATTTGAGAAGATTGAAACTCTGAAGACTTCACTGGAATTCTGGCATTCAAATTATGATTTTGTAGAAACATATGAGTTTATAAAAACAATATACATCCATGGTTCCTTTGGTGTATGAAATGCAACAACAGCTATTCTTAAAAAAAAAAAAAGAAAAATAAAGATGAAAAGATTAGTGAAATGCTCATAAAAGATCAAATATTTCATTACAAGAACATAATTTTAGGCTATATCATTTCAAAAACCAGAGATCTGTTGAGTCAATTTTTTTTTCTTTTTTCTTGGTTTCACAAGTGATCAGTGACAGTGAAGAAGCTTTCACTCCATTGAAGATGGATCTGACATTGCTATGTTACTGCTAATGTCAAACATGGGCGCCTCCGTCTTGTTTTTACTGTCAGTTCATGCACAGGAGCCATAAAATTTATGCACAAAAGAGAATAGCTCAGAAGATGAATAACCCAATTGCCAGTCTAGATTTTACTTTTCCAGCAGTGACATTGGAATTTGGTTCTCCTTTTTTTTTTTTTTTTTTTTTTTTTTACAGCAGACTTAGTAAAGCTCTTATGCGACTGTTCTCTTAGTGGGATATCTTGTTCTACTGGAACACGTTTCTTTTCAGACATCCCAAACTACGAACAATTCATAAATACATATACAGAGAGAGAAAAGACACACACACACATATATACTTTAATATATTTATACTTTAATATGAAATGAGAATGAAATAATTAAAAGAATAAATAGTTAGTACTCAGCTAGAAATGTTGTGTTTGGTGTCTTGCATCATATCAGGTTATGACTTTCTAACATGACAGAATCACAGAATCATAGAATCTCAGAATGGTTGAGGCTGGTAGGGACCTCTGCAGATCATCTGATAATCATATGCATATGATCATATGCCATTTATTTAAAGTCATACTTTTATCATAAGCTGATTTGGTAGATTTTAGATATTTTAATTTTATCAGTCAGACTTTGCCATTGCATTGCCTGTATGTAGAACAACTCAAATAAAGCACCCTGATAACATTTTTCATTCTAAATTGTCCTTTACAAATACTGTGACACCATTATCTCTTCATTTCATTCATAGTTATCATGCAGATGATAAAATTGCTTCTGTAAATAAAAGTCCACAGGATCTTTATTGAATATTACATGCAAGTGCCTCAGAATACTTGACTGGACAATTCCTAGATTTGAAATGAAGGACAACAATCCTGTGCAACATGATCTAGTTGTCTATGCTTGAGCAGGGGAGTTGAACTAGATAATATATAGAGGTCCCTTCCAACCTTAGTCATGTTTGATGTTTGAAAATATGCTTGAAATTAATCAAATGAGCCATTCTATCAACTCTCCAACTCCAGCTCATTCTACTACACCTAAAAAAACTCTTTGATTCCCCACAACCTTCACAGTTAAAATTCTTGATAGGTGTTAGTAAATTTAACTTTGCAACATATTGGGAATATCATCATTTTACAGATGAAGAAAAGGAAGCAGAGTTAAACTATATGAGTTATTTAAGTTCATATAGATTTCCATCAGCATCAGAATATAATCACATGCCAGCATTGTGCTTTGTCTATGTTATGGTCCAGAAAGACGTAAGCCAGGAAGATTCTTTATTACACCCAGAGTGAGATTAAGACACAAACGAGCTCAAATGACACTGATCAAGGAAATCTATTGAACATTTATACAAATAAAATATTAATATGTTGTGCTAAGAAGATAGTGATAGGAAAGGGAGGAAAAGATAGGAAAGAAGGAAATTTAGCAAGCAGTTGGGATAGGATTGCAAGACATAATCACCATCATGGATCCAGCGGTGTCCTGTTGTTCTATAATCTTTGTGCACATTGGTGGGGGTGTCTCCAGCTAGCTATTATTTGATTCAATTTGATAGTCTCTTATAGGGTATTCAGGAAGGTTGGTTCCCAAATAATGGCATTCCTGCATTACTGCCTTGGCAGGTTGGGGTGGTACACATCCTCCGATGCAGCACAGCCATTCCTTGACCCTGGCTTAAAACTGTTTTGTATCCCTATCTATTTACAGCTGCTGAGCTTGGTCCTTGTAGTGAATTCAACAGAAAGGCAGACAAGCTTTGAGACAGTCAGCTTGAGATATGGTCCCTCACAGATTACAAGACATTTTTTCTCCCAGCAGTTGGTGAAAGTGAACAGCTAAGAAGATGAATAGCAAAATGTTGTTCGTTATATACATAAAGAGCATATAAGTAGAAATCATCTCCTCTGAACAGCAATATGCAAACCAATATGCAAATGATATACCGTCTCAAATAAGACCCATTTAGTGTCATAATGTAAGAGCTTTTGAGCTTCAGTGCATAGCATAGATTTCCCCAACTGTTTTGACCACTAAGTATCCTCCAGCATCTTGCTGTACTGGGAGAAGATCTTACAACAAAATACAAAGAAATATTAGATAAATGGCCTGAAACAATCTGATTTTAAATTGTTCTACCTACTAAAATTATCTTGGAAATTTCAACACATTCTTACGAAATAATCTTACTCAACAAAAATATTTGTTGATAATATCCAGTAGTAAGAGATAGGAGATGACATGCAATTAGTAGCAATTAGAAAGGACAACTGGTGGAAAATAGTGTCCACAGTGATGAATGTAAGCTATGTGCTGCTGCTGGCTGGATCAAGGTGGAAGCCCACATCACAGCATGGTTTCTGCACAGATATGGCCACTATCATCACTGTAAAGACAGCATTAGCCATTCTTTGTGCAAAATGTGCTTATCATTCTGCTGTCTGTTCTCCAGATTTCCCTAAAGAAATTATGCCTTTATCGTTGACAGCAGCCTTGATTAACATCTTCCTGGGTCTCTGCCTCTTCACAGTAACGTGTGCAACCTTTACTTAGCTTCTCAAAAAAAAAAAAAAAAGATAGAGTCAAATACTTTGACTTTAATAAGACAAGGTAGTTTTAATTAGACCTCTCCTCTCCTCTCTCCTCTCCTCTCCTCTCCTCTCCTCTCCTCTCCTCTCCTCTCCTCTCCTCTCCTCTCCTCCCATTCTTTTTTTTCTTTTTTCTTTTCTTCTTTTGAAACCTCACTTACTGCTTTGAAAAGGTACTGCCAAAAGTGTTTACAATGCTCTGCCTGATATCTTCCAAGAGTCAGTGAAGCACTGCTCTGCTCAAAGACTGATTTGTGTTATTCTGAAGTATGTCATTGTGTAGGATGTTTACATGAAAAGTCTATCTGTGTAATTCCTTAAGATGACCACAATTATTTTGTGCTTGTCGTGCGGTAGAGATATCCTTTCAGCTAAACTTTTTTCACAAATGATTTCTTCTTTCTGTCTTTCCCTTCCCAATGAAAGAAAAAGAGTATTTCCAGGCAACTTGCTGTATTTACAATCAAATGACATGGCAGCCAGACCATTACTTATCAACTTTCCATTAAACTTTAATAGATTAATCATCAATTATTGAGGAATTAATGTTCAGATCCAGCTGTGCTGTCCCAGTTCAGTTCACAAGTGCCGACAAAGATACTTCATGGCCTATGCTGTTGAGCATTCAGGTTTTCAGTCAACTTGCACTCTCACATTACAGCGTTCTGAAGCAGAAAAGGGATTTTTTTAAGTGAACATACAGACAACGTAAGAGATAAGCAGAAATCTGAGCTGAATAATAATTTTCCAGTGCTTCAAAATAGTTTGATACTATAGTTGTTAGAAAAAAAGGTCATCATCCAACACTAAAACCAAAATTAAAACCCACTTGAGGAGCTGCTTTTTAAATTATGTAAGTAATACATACTTGATATATATATTATTCACATTATCCTGTAATAGGAATAAATGCATACCTACCACACACTGACAATTAAAAAGCATCAGCAAATTATTAGTAAACATGAAAAGTAAAATGATGTTTTTATACATATCTCAGTTTCAGATCTGAAACCAAATTAATTATTTAAGTTTACTATAAGTATTGTAGAAAGAGTCAAGAGATTATCAGACTTTATGGAAATTGGTGTTTATGTCTAACTTATTTTGGAAATCACTGTGCACATACCATGAAGACCATCTCTTTAACATAAACTCTCCCTTCTCTGCCTCCTGCTAATAGAAACACATTTACTTGTCAGTCCATCCACCTATTCGTATGCCATATAAGGTCAAAAAGAAATATCAAAACAGTGTTTCTCGGCCACTCTTCATTGCCACAAGGATTGAACAATAAAAAATGAACACAATAAGTTCATCACTAGCTTGTTATAGTAACTTGTAAACCATTTAGAAGTATAAGCAGACTTTGGGAGTGGGCAGGCATTGCAGAGAAAAAATTATATAAATCATGGTACTGAAATGATCAGAAAACATATATGCATGCACAGTGATAACCTTGCACAAAGTACATAGACCTATATATTTTTGCTATAAGAAGGTATTAACAGGTTGAAGATATGCACTGAAGGACCAAGGCCTACCTCTTAGGGCACAAGAGATTTTATTGAAGTGATTAATAATGGTGCATGATTTTTAAATTACAGGCATGTTTATTATGTTCTCACTTCCATTTGGACATAGGACAGGTGTACTGAGGCCATTAGCAAAAATATCAGAGTGGAGGAAGGGGTTAATCAGCAATATTTTTGTTCTGAAAAAACATTTTTATAAATAATGGAGTGCTGGAATGTTTGAAGGTAGCAAGAGAAGGACATGGATCAACGGACTTTAATCTGAACAGTCTAGTAACTGAGTACTTAGTATTTGTTCACTTCAGAATTTGGATTAAACAGGACTTTCTCAGTAGCATTAGGGCATTTGTTTCCTTTAGGTGACATTTAAATGTGAGTATTGCACTGCTCTTGTTCAGCTCCCAAATACAATTTCCAGATCTACAGGTGATCTCAGACTAGCCTTCACAAACTGGTTTACTAACAGTAAATACAGAGAACTGGCATGGAAGACAGTGGCTGCCCCTGGGCAGTGGGACTTGGACACACACATTGGCTACAGTATGCTGGGAGAATGCCTAAACATTTGTGAGCTTATTATAACATCCTAAACTATGCATTTAAACAAAAACATCCTAGAAGAACACTGAGGAAAACTGCTTGCCACATAACTCTCTCTTGCTTTTATTAGGGGAAAAATAATGCTAAAAATAATAAGAGCTTCTTCAAATATATCAATGGCAAGGAAAGATTAGGGAAAAGATGAGTCTGCTGGTGCATGGGATGGGTGCCCTAGCTATGAAAAACACAGAAAAAGCAGATAAGTGGGCAGTGAGAAAGCTCATGAAGTTCAACAAAGGCAAGTGCAAGGTCCTGCACTTGGGGAGGAATAACTCCAGACACCAGGACAGTCTGGGGACTGACCTTCTGGAGAGCAGCTCGGTTGAGAGGGTCCTGGGTGTCATGGTGGATGACAAGTTGGCCAGGAGTGGCAGTGTGCCCTGGTGGCCAAGAAGGCCAATGGGATCTTGGGGTGCATTAAGAAGAGTGTCTCCAGCAGGTCAAGAGAGTTGTTCATTCCCCTCTACTCAGCCCTGGTGAGGCCATAGTGTTCTGGGCTGGAGTACTGTGTTCTGGGCTCCCCAGTACAAGAAGGATGTGAAGCTGCTGGAGAGTCCAGCGCAGGGCTACGAGGATGATCAGGCGCCTATGAGGAAAGACTGAGAGAGCTGGGCCTGTTCAGCCTGAAGAACAGAAGGCAGAAGTGGAATCTGATTAATGTATATAAATACCTCAAAGGAGGGAGGGAGGAGGATGAGGCTGGCCTCTTTTTAGTGGTGGCCACCAAGAGAACTAGAGGAAACGACCACAAACTGGAGCAACAAAAGTTCCACAGGAACTTAAGAAAAAATTCTTAACCCGTTTCCAGAGCACTGGAATGGGTTGCCAAGAGAAGTTGTGGAATCACCTTTTCTGGAGATCTTCAAACCTTAATTGGATGCAATACTGTGCAACATGCTCTAAGTGTTCCTGTGTCTGCAGGGAGTTGGACTGGGTGATCTCTAAAGGTCCCTTCCAACCTTAAGGATTCTATGATTCTACGATCTTCATGGGATAAGGCAATAGGAGATGAAAAACTGTGTTAGTTTTCCAACCTTAAGGATTCTATGATTCTACGATCTTCATGGGATAAGGCAATAGGAGATGAAAAACTGTGTTAGTTTCCTTAGGACATGAATGTTTAAGAAGCACATTAAGCCCACTTATCCAGGTTAGGTCTGTCTTCTTCATGCTTTGGCCACAGGTATTTTAAAGAGAATAGGAAGTCACACTGTCTGAAAGGACCAGGGCAGAGGTCCAAAGAAATGCTATATGTATATTAAGATAATTTTTCTAACATTAAAGATGTATCATATCTCCTTGCATTTCCTGACTGTAGAAGAAAAAGACAAGAGAATAGAACAATCCTTTAGGGTCAAAACTGTACAAGCTCTGGGACTACTCCAAAGAAAATTGTTTAGTATTAAAATAATTGTTTTTCTATTACTTTTTTATACACACACACACACACACACACACACACACACACCATGCACATAAAATTACAATATACATGCATCTGACTAGAAATCATTTGATACATGTACTTGACATAAATTTGCTTGCAAGCCAAATACAGAAGACAGAATAAGTCTGTAGCTGTACCACCTTGGGTTTTGATCTTGTCAGATCTCATAAACTAAGCAAGAATGGGCCTGCTGTGTAATTGAGATGGAAGACCTCCAAGGAAAATCCAGCTGCTGTAGGAAGTGATGTTGGTCACTCAGTAGGTGGCATTCTCCATTCTGACTCCATACTGAATCAACACCGTACCGAGATGCTACTAGAGATGTTATTTGTGCACAAAACATAAATATATGTTTCTGACCAAGTGGACTAATTAGACATCCCCTGGTATATTTCATAGGAGCTAAAATTGTTAACTGCAGCATCCTGGCCAAAGTCCAGATTGAGTAGATGCATTATGCTGACTTAAATACTGTCTATAGCTGCAACTGAGTAAAGTATTTAAATAGTTTCAATTTTATATATACTAAGATTTGTAACTTAACTCTACACACTAAATACTGTTTTGCAGCATTTATATACACTGCTAAACAATGGCCACAGTTTATTCAGATATGACAACAATTCAGTGTTGTTTGAATGAATTTGTGCATGGCCTATCAAACTTCTCAGTGAAAAGCATCCTGTAGGTGTAAATATTTTTAGAACATTTTTACCATATAGATTTCTTCTAAGAATGCAACATGTGCTTTAGATTCCAGTTTGCCTCATCTCTATTTTTATTAGTAAAAATATAAAAAAGGTTGTCTAGTATTTTTATTTCCTCTATAAAGTCGTCATAGATAAAACTTAACATCATTTGAAAAGCTTAGTGTAGATTGAGCATATTTTGCTTTACAACAAACTTAAATGAAAAAAAAAGTAGTTTAAGTCTTAAGAGCTGAAAATATGTCTTGAGATACCACTGTGCAAAAGTTTGAATCATTTATTCTCCAGCATATATAACTCGCATTCTCATACAAAATTCACTGGGTCATTAAATAAATTGCATTATTAAAATCTCAGTGTTATGTGACATAATTATGGTGAAGTTTAGAGTACCACTATGAGTACCACTTATTGCTTTAAGATTTGCAAAGTTAAAACTTTATACACAGCTTTGGATTCCAGAACTCTGATGGTATTGCTAGGTGAAACATCATCAGGAAACAAGATTAATAACAGTATAATTTTCTGAGAAGAAAGAATCTCCGCTGTTAACATTCCAATTTAATTATTTAACTGTCATTTTTGAATAAAATTAACACATGAAATAAGAGCTATACCTTGAATTACATTTGTATGATTTTGCCAAGACTGAAACCAGGCAATTCAACACAATTTTATTTGGCAGTCCTCATGTGAAAGAATGTATTTAGATGTTCATTATAATGACATCTTGTTTGAACATGCCATACTAATTAAAGATATAATAACTTTATCACCAACATTAGCTGTCAGATATGCATTTTATTGTTGATCCTAGGATATGATGAAATAACTCTGAGGAACTTCTGAGGAATGGGAGAGTGTTGAAAAAATATGAATGACTGTAAGAAATCATATATATTCTAGATGCAGACTATCAAAAGAAAAAGTAGTTTTTCCTATACTACTTTAAAAAATGACTTTTGAATACAGATATACTCTGGACTATCTTGAAGTGTTATCACTTGGATGGAGAACATGAAGATTTACAAAGCAAAAGGGGATATTTTTAGAGGAAAGGTGTAGTCTTTTTGACAAGGAAATTTTGCAAGGGTTACAAGGAAGTTTTGTAACTCAAGACTCTTAAAGTTAGCTTTATTAATTAAAATTTTGAATTAATATCTCTTAGTAGTAATAAAAAGATTTAAATGATAATATCTCATTTCACTTGGCTTCTGGAAGATGCCTCACCTCATTTGTGAACGAAATCCCAGCATATTTTCTCTCAGCTGAGGAGCAGACCTCTATTTTATTTATCTTTTTAACAAGCACTTCACTTTAACATGCACTTACAAGGACAAGTACAGCATCCTGCACCTGGGGAAGAAAAATCCCAGATACCAGTACAGATTAGTGGTTGACCTTCTGGAAAGCCGTTCTGTGTAGAGAGATTTAGATGTTCTGGTGGACAAGAAGTTAGTCATGAATGAGCGGTGTGCCCTCGTGGCCAAGAAGGTCAATGGGATCTGGCCTGCGTCAGGAGGAGTGCTGCCAGTAGGTCGAGGGAAGTGATCCTGACCCTCTGCTCAGCTCTGGTGAGGCCACACATAGAGTACTGGAGGCAGTTCTGAGCTCTCCAGTACAAGAGGGACATAGAGCTTCTAGAGAGGGTCCAGCATAGAGCAACAAAGATGATTATGAGAGTGGAGCATCTATTGTACAAGCAGAGACTAAGCAAGCTGGACCTGGGTAGCTCAGATGGGCTGGGAGGAGATTTGATCAATATGTATAAGCAGCTTAGGGAAGAACATAAAGAGGAAGGGGCCAAACTCTTCTTGGTGGTGAGTGACAGGACAAGGGGTAATGGGTACAAGTTGAAACACAGGATGATCCATCTCCATTTGAGGACTCTGTGTGTGCAAGTTCTTTACAGCGAGGATGCCAGAGCCCTGAAAAAGGCTGCCCAGAGATGTGGAGTCTCCTTTTCTGGAGATCTTCAAAACCTACCTGGATCTTATCCTGTGGAATGTGCCTTAGCTGTCCCTGATGGAGTAGGGAGATTGGACTAGATGATTGCTAGAGGTCCCTTCCAACCTTAACAATGCTCTGATTCCATGATTCTGTGACCTTAGTGTGCTCTGGCATATTTTATACTGAGAAGATTTTGGATAAACTACAGAAAATGTAGTAGGAGAAACGACAAGAAATGAAGTCTCCCATTTTACAATGAATGTTTTAAATACTAATCTGCAGAGTATAATGCTGCTGGATTTATTATTTTTGTCTTAGGTCCTCTCTCAGAAAAAAAAAAATAAAATAAAAACGTATTTCTTTCTGCACAGTTGAAAACTTTACATATATTGAGTGTAGACTGCAGCTTCTATATCTATCCCACATGCTGTTTTCTTTCTTTGTTTGTTTCTCCAGGCTGCTGCCTACAAGCTAGGAAATAATCATTTAAATCATTTCAAGACATGAAACAGAATTGAACCTGATCATCCCACCTACCAAGAGAATGTTTTAACTACAAGAAAGATGAATAAAGATGAAGTGAAAACCTCTTTCCAGACATCATCTAAAAGGAAATAGCTTTTATCTTTTTTTGGTTATTATTACTATTATTACCTAGCCCTCAATTCCCATTTTTAAAGACAAAAGAAATAATGGTATCTTTAATTTCTCTAGCAAATATTTCAGAAACTGAACTTAGTTGACAGTGAATGTTAGCACCAATTTACCTATTATTTGTTAAATCATGAACTATTTAGAAATGTGCTGAGGTATGTGGATTGAAATATAAATGCAGCTGTGGGAGATGGACAGGAAAAGGGGAAACTCAAAGCTGAGATTTACATTATGTTTATGAAATTTAAATTATTAAGTTTTAATTTATTAAATTATATTTAAACATTAATTACTCCTTCTGATGTTAGCAGATGTATTTAGATGCCTAAAAGTAGAGTTCTAAATCCATATTTAGCCACCTAAGTAATGTTGGCTTGATTTAAAAATCTATGTAGAACTGTAGCTCTCATAAGTTTTAAAATAAGTTAAACATTTTTGACAGGTCATTTTTTCAAAGTTATGTACAATATGAACTTATAAGACTGAAGCATGAAAGTCATGGTCATTATTATTTAATTTAACTGTTTCAAGACATTATACTGTTCAATGTGTGGCCAAAGATATTATTTAAGATCCTTTTCTAGTTATCACACACTTGTGGTAAGGACAGACACATTAGTGAGATTTCTTCCATCAGTGGGAAAATCAAAGGGAGGGCTTGGCACAAGCCAAATGTTGTTGAGGTATCAAGGGCATATGTGCCTAGTCCATTTGAAAAATAATTTAGGTGCTTAAATAAGGATTCCAGGGAGTCAATGTGGCTTATAAATAAGGTCAAGAAGTTGATTCCCAGCTAGCCATAAATGTACATTCTTTACCTTGATTTTATTGACCTCAGTTGCAAATTTGTTGAGAGAAAACAACCACAGACAGAAATGCCTCCACTTATTACCGCAAATCCCTGGATCTGTAACAATCTTCTAAAAGCCTTCAGTGAGAATAAGTAAGTGCTATTCAGGAAATGATTTCATGAATGAAACTGAAGATTTGACTAGAACACATTTGTATTTAATACACTTCTTTTATATAGATTAAAAAATCTAATCCAATATATTAAATAGAGGACTGCACAAAAATGTCCTGTCTTCTATGTACTCTATATATGCCTAATATGAAAGCTATATGCCTAATATGAAAGCACTGTAATATGAAACTTTGCCTCTTACACATTTGGCACATTTTTTCTTCATTTAGAAGTTTGAAAAATTTATGCCTAGGCTTGTTAATGAAAAAATGTTTTTTTGACTTCAATGAAGCAAAGGCTCTAAATACTATTTTCAATAACACTTTCTCACTTTTATGAGGGTTTTTTTTGTTACTTCAGATAGATAGTACTTTGTGCTACAGCCATAGGAAAAGATGTTTGGTTGGTGTGAATCTATATTGCTAGGGTGAGTTTGTACTGAAATGGAGTTCCATAAATTTCTGTCAGCCATTTCCATCTGAATTGTTTCTGATTATGTTTATACACATACCTAGATGTGTATGAATAAGGACAGATCGAGGGTAGGATCTAGATTTATTGACAAAGTTAAATTCAATGAGGCAATAAAGGAAAAAGAGGAAAGAGATTACATACCCCTGTAGACTATGAAGAACTTTTCTGAATTTTCAAGGCACTGAAAAAAATTGATAAAATTGAACCTTTGTTTCAAGGGCAGTTCATGGGCCAGCATCTCCTTAAGCAGCTAGGAAGCACAGTAGACAGATGTCCCTTCAAATATGAAGACAAGACTAACATAAGATATATGAATCCGACATGCTATAGAGAAACACAGAACTAGCAGCAAGCAGAACAGCAAAACCTTAGAAAACCTTATATTGAATTCAGAAGAAAGAGGTGTAACAGAATAGTAGAAGGAAAAGTGAGCATATACAAAAAGATTTTAAATGACTTGATTTGACAAAATCTTTTGTAGAGATTAACGCTATAATAGTTTTGTTTTAGGAACTGATGAGATGTAGGGCTAATGTAAACATGCTTTGAAAATGTACAAGTAGTCAACTTTCATGGATGGAAGAAAAAAAAATGTTATGCCCCTTCCATCTGCAAAACTGTCCCAGCACCACAATCTCATAGGAATCACAGAAATGTGGTGGGATAGCTCTAATGACTGGAGCGCTGTCATGGAGGGCTATGTGATCTTTAGGAAGGACAGGCTGGGAAGGCAAAGTGCTGGAGTTGCTCTATATGTGAGGGAGCAACTGGAATGCACGGAGCTCAGCCTGGGAGTGGATGATGAGCGGGTGGAGAGCTTGTGGGTAAG